>JAHWFP010216435.1:23715-36613 GCA_023313725.1 Lithobius niger | reverse complement strand
TCTTTGCGCCAGAAGTCACTAGCAGAGAGCGAAACTGAAACATCTGCCTGATGCCTAATCCTATTGCTTGTCGAATAAAGTTCGTAGAAAAACGAAGTTTCACCATGAGCTTCACTGCACGTGTGTATTCGGTAATGGCGTATCTACGCTAGATGTTGCCAGATTCTGCAAACTTTCAATCAGTGATAGTGCCACTTTAACTATTGAGTGAAAATTTGGTACATCCTTGTGCATCCGGGTGCAGGCTGCACTTTTTTTTTTACACGGTCTTTCCCGATAGCAAGAAAATTATGATTTTCAATTGTTCTTATTTTTCCAAATTACGTGCCTGGCTCGCGCTATCGCGCTCGATACGGCTAAACATATAACATCAGAAACCCGTAACCAAAAAGATGCCCGGGCAACCAAAACCTGGCCGGCCTAAAACGTGATCTCGTTGACGCCTAAAACGTTGATCTCGTTGACCTCGCTTCGAATCTGGCTGTCCATATAAAAAAAAACTATTTGCGTGCAAGCTGTAAGTTAACGACAGCATATCACAGTATAGTTGACAGCAAATACTATCAATTCTTGTTGACAGTTATACTGTTACAGCTTGTAGCCAAGTGAACGAATATGAACCAAATTTTCACCATACCAAAAAGGCTCGGTCTTTGAAAGTAGTGATATCATTCAACCAGGGAAAGACCGCCAAGGTTAATTCTTTGTAGATTCCTACGCTTCCTGTAATGAAGTGAACATATTGCTGTAAGCTGCAAGCAAGCGCTAGATATCATTAGATGGCCCTAAACGCTGCTGCCTTTCATTTGGTGGCAAATCGCCTTTAACAATGTTTGTGCATCATACCCACCAAATACCTTGCAATAATGAGCGCATCACAGCATACTATACTTTATAATGCTTCAAGTGCTCCTTATTATTAGCAGTATGTTGGGCTAGTCGACCACGACACACGAAAAGCATTTTAAATTAAAGTGGCACTATCATCATTGAGAGTCTTCAGAATCTGGCAACATCTAGCGCTGTATTGTACTATCTTGCAGTTGCTTGTATCAAGCGAAGGAACGCACAACGCCATTTCTTTTAACGAAACAAACAAGCCACGGCCTCTTCAATTATTGAGTGAAAAGTTATTACGTCCTCGTGCACCTGGGAGCAATGATGACGATGATAATGGCTCTCTCTTTTGCATTAGGGTGCGTCCAAAGCTGTCTAGGCTAGCCCTCCAACACAAACACTTCAAAAAACATTGTTATCCCCTCCCCCCTGTGGCTCCACTACCCCACAGCACCCTTTTTCCCACCTTGACTCCTGCCCCTCTCTGCCCTCCAACCCAGAAGCCACCTGATGGCCTCCTCCCCTATCTCCCTGCCCAATTCTCCCTACGGCTAAAGTCCTCCAGCCCCCAGCAACACCAGAACATGCTCCAACGTTTCCTTTCCCTTTCCGCTGATGCCACAGGTGACCTCTTCATCGTCCCCCCCCCCCCCCGTTCACCCCATCACCCGAATATCCAAAGCTCCAGCCCTTGCCCTAAACAGCAGCACACTCCCCACACCCCCTCATACCAGCTCTCCCACCTAAATCTGCACTTTTCTTCAAAATACCTCTCCATCGACGATTTTCCTCTCATGTCCTCCTTCCACCATTCCGCTTCAACATCATTAATACACCTCTCCAACCCACTTCCCCGTTCCCCAACGACCTTCACAAACTTCCCTGCCAATCTCCTTGTGCTATCCTCTCACCTGGTACAACACAAACTCGTACACCCTCCTCAAGCCCACACTCCCTCTTGTCAACCCAATCGTTGCTGCCACCTCCCTGGCTTCTTAGAATGACCACCCCATTTCCGCCATCACTACCTCTCTTACCGTGAATCTGTTAGCCCCCAAAGCCCACCTCCCAGCAACTCCTGAAACCTCTCAAGCTGTTTCCACTCATCCCCACCATACACCAATCCCCCCCACCCCGAAAACATCTCACCCGGCATCGCCATCCCCCTTCCAGAGAATCCTCCAATCTCATACCGATTGTAACCCCATATCGTCACCTTCTTAATCATCCCCTCAACGCTTCCCACTTTTCCTCTCACCTTCTTCCTCATCAAGTCCAGATAGTCCGGATAGTCCGGTTTAGCACAAAGTCTCTTTCCCAGATAGTGGTACTCCTTTACCCTTTTGATCCTTCCCCCAACCCCCCCCCCAACTAGAGCCTCTCCTCCTCTTCCTCCCACTCATGTTCCCCCTCCTCAAAAACCATCTCCGGTCCCCACTCCGCACACACTCCAAGCAACCTTTTAAGTCCCTCCTTCTCCCCATCCAGCGACCCAATGTCATCGACGTACGGATACTCTCCTCACTCCAACTACCCCACCTAAAACCATTCTCCATGTCCACCAAGTGCTTTTCCAGTCCCCTAAGGTAAATCACGAAGAGCAGAGGTGACATAGGGCACCCCTGTCTTAGCCCCCTCTTACACTCAACCCACTCCGACTGTATGCCACCCCAGGTTGCAACGTATTTCCGCCCCCCTCATAAATCCTACAAATAACTCCACAAACCCCTCTTTGACTCCCATACCCAGCAGTTCCCCCCCACAGAAGATCCCACCTCATGTCAACGTAAGCATGGGCAATGTCCAAAAACGCCACCCATAAACCTCTCCCCTCCTTCCTCGCTACCTCGATGGCCTGAGTCACTACAAAAACATTATCCTCCAGCCTCCTCCCCTTCCTGAAACCATTCTGCACGTCTCCAAGGTCTCCCCTCTCTTCCAGCCTTCACGTGACCACCCTCATGAACACTTTATAAACCGTACTAGCAACAGGTCTAAAATTTTCAATCTTCCTCTTATCCTTTCCCTTACCCTTGTGAACATAATGCACCCTCACCTTCTTCCAGCTATCCGACACAATTCCCCCCATCAGAATCTCATTAATCGTCTTTTTCCCTTAACCCCCAACCCCACTACCAGCTTCCCCACCATCCCATCCTCACCAGCAGCCTTCCCTTTTCGCACATACTTAAGCGACCCCTCAAACTCCCCTAAAGAAATATTCCTCAGCAGTTCCCCCCACACTCCCTTTTCCTCTCCCCTCCCTATGCTCCCCTCAACCTCACCTTCTGCACACAGCGCTGTAAGTGTCACAGTTACTGCATCCCTCAACTTACCCTCTCCTCCTTCCAACCCATCCTTTCCCCTCCCCCCACTAGGGCACCTTTCGTCCCTCTCTTTCCTTTTCCTTAACAAACCTCCAGAAGTTGGCACCAGATTCCCTTCCCCTTTTTACCAGCTTTCTAGCCAATTTCTGGATAAACTCCCTAATTTTCCGCGCCACCTTTACAGTGGAAGCTGTAAAGATTAACAATATCAGTGTCGCTAGATGGTACCACGGTATTTTCGTACGATTTCTCTCCAAAAGCGTTACACTTGTATAATGAACACTTTCAGAACCACACCAAATGCTGAAGCTCCACCTCATCGAAACGGTTCTTAAAGTAACGCACAATTAATGATTTTATGATACCTAAGAAAAATGTATTTCATTGAATTGCATTCCATGGTCTCTGTGTGGATGTCCGAGTCGCTTAGGCTCAAATAAATGCAAATTCCGAGTTCGTGTTCTTCTTTTTGCATGCGATTTGACCTCATTGTTTTTGTAAAACTTCCTCGTTGCAATGATGAACAGTTTGTTCCCTAGTCAGCACGAACCAAAGTAAAACAATTTGATGCAATAAGTCTGTAAAGTAAATCACAAGTCAGTTGTATTTCTTCATCCACATGAGAGTTAATGGGCTGTGCCAACAAGTATTCCTGTGGTCAACTGGCATCACTGGCTGACCCTTACACGTGAACTATGCTGATGCAGTGAGATGGTCATCTTGTGAGTTAAGCTATAAAACCTGAAGGCCCTTCTTTCTTATGTACACAACACACGTATGTTCTTGACAGCCTACCCACACAACCCGGAAGTCCTCCTTCATGCATACTAAACAGATAACCCACTACTTGCCAACTCTGCCTTTCATGTACCCAGCCACATAAAGCTACTTGGGCGACCGAGGAGGAACTACAGCACATGCAAAAATGTAGGCTTAATCTTCAAACACCCAACACCTTATCATCACTGCTGTAGGTCCGCTAAGGGTTTCCAACTCCGTGAAGTCTCGGTCACAGGAGAGAACATAGATATGGATGCACGCTCCTTTGATTGATTACATGGAGTACGACAGCCCTTTTGAGCAATGATCACAAAGTCTAGGGTGCTTGTGGATGTCTTACTAAAATTGACGGACGAGCACCGAAAATAATTAATTAAAAGCCAAGCCAAATGGTGCACAAGCATACACTAAAAAGCGACGAAGCCATCATTGTGAGTTTAAAATGGTTACATTTCAATGCTGATCAACTGCAGCACCTTCCACGCAATGTCTATAAATCACAAGGCAGTTTCGTAGCTTTCAACATAGACATTATTATTCTTTAAACGCAAAAAAGAATGAAGAACAAGTATTTTAAAGTACATTACTCAAATTAAAGCCAATTAAAATGCGCAAGGTTTGGGTGGTCCGTAATTTGCTAGGAGACGGATTATTAGCAGAACTACTCCGTTGTTTCTTCCCGTAATGTGGGCGGTAACTGACGACACGGAGAATGCAGTGCCATGGACACAAAATAACATAGACGTTGTCACCAACGGAGGAAAATGTTACTTGGACACCCTCATGTTGCCGTTCACAAGGTAAAGAGCAACAACAAGTTGACCTCACCTAGCAGTCCAATATATCATCCGAGGTCGTCCTAAAACTCAACAAAAGTGCCATCAAAACAATCTACAAATTTCCAGCCAGCCGCCCACTGCCAGAATAATTGCATTGCTTTTTTTAACTTTTTTTTTACTTTTTAACTTCGACTTTTAGTCAGGGTAGTGAGAAATTACCAGGCTCTTTAATTTTTTAGCTATGAATTTCAATGTTAAGGAGGTGTCTGCATTACGTCATGAGAGTTTTAATGATAGGACAACTTCTTAACCACATTTTACCCACAGTTCAATATAGGTTGCGTGGGCATTATTGCAGCTTTAATGTTCGGTAAAATGATTGTTCGTCAGTGATCTTGTCAGGTAAAACAACTGTCAGAAAAGTAGCCTTGTCTGTAAAATGATCGTGTCGATAAAGTAAGTGTCGGTAAAATGTTTTTCGTTAAAGTGAACCAACCCTATCCTACAGCAGCCAACCCTAGAGCCACTCCAAGATCTGCAGCACAGGGCTGCCACATGACACAAGAAATAAACCTCCTGTTCCACATCAGTTTTGGCTTCATCCCTTCCTTGCATCACTGTGGAGTTGAGTTTTCATTTGAAGTTTTTCTGTGTTGAGGTAAAGGAGTTATCAAATATCTGACACTTACCTTAGGTTTTTAAAATGAAACTGTAATTTTTCTATATTATGCAGGATTGAATTTATTCGTGCTAGTCGGCATCAAAGTATGATTGTGAGTGACTAACAGAGTAAATGAAGTGATTAGAGTGTTTGACAGAAGGCATCTTCATTTCCTCAAAGAACGGGGATAGTGGAATGGAACAACCATTCCACGCGTCTCCCCCAACCCTACCACCAGTCCACTAAATTTGTTAATTTGTTATAACTCTTCATAAGCAAGCCTTAAAGTACTACATCGGATAAACAAAAAGGGAATCCAGTCAACTACATACACATCCTCAGAAGCAATCATAAAATGTTGTATTATAGGACGTTAAAGTTTTGGAAAATCGTTAGCTCAAAATTCTTAACATGCTTTTAGTCCTGATAGTGTCTTAAACGTAAATTAACTGCAGCAAGAAAGTTTACAATTTACTAAGTTGTGTAAATCAGATTCAATCAGCAAGTGTTGGTAATTTTAGCAGCTGTTATGGTTTAAAGTTGCTTTTGGTAAGAATGTTACAATTCTACATTAGCGTGATATAATGATCATGTATCCTAGTTACTAAGTTCCTTGTTATTAAATCAAGAGATTAGGCTTGTCCTAAACGAAATAGACAAATCTTGATCAGTTGTCAAAGGATCAGCTGCAGCAGATTTGACCTTTTTTCTAATGCAGGTATGGAACATTGACTTTTGACTTGATGTCATATCTGCTACATTTTTTAGCATCTCGGATTTTATTATGACTGCCTGGTTTATATGGCTGTTTGGTCTTTTTTTTTAATTCTTTGTATGCAAAAATGATACTTGTTTGACCAGTATTAAATAAAGATATCGGCTGAACTATACCACCAATTTCACGTGAGACATTATACAGAAGCTTTGAAGCATCATCAGAACGAGGCATGGCCTTGGTGAGAAGTTCCCCCACGACACCACGTAAATTTAACGATTCATCCCCTCTTCCATCCAATACCTTGGGGGGTTGAGATTTTTCATGTGGACACCATGTCCCTAGTGTCAAAAGATTTAGTGTGGGTGATGAAGATGTCAGCAGCCTTGTCAATAGGCCGTTACCGATGAAGTGATTTGTGCAGTGCGTGGTCTGCTGAGAGATGCCACTGTCACACACTGTGTCAGCAAATTTCTGCTGAGGAAATTTGATCATATTAACATAAAGCCCAATTGGTTTCCAATAAAATTATTAAAAAAAAAAACTACATTATAGAAAGGGGTAATAGTTCAGATCCTGAAGATGAAATGTGGGTAGAACTGTTTACGCTGATTTGCAACAACAAGAGTGTGGAAAGAGCTTTTAATACTATAAAACAGTTATTCTGGAATTTTATATCGCTATATGCGTGATATTAAAAAGAACTAGAGGAACATGAATTAAGTTTACCGACACACTTTTCCCAACACTTTTCAGATTGAACCTTTTCGTCCACAGTACATCTTATTGAGTTGACCGACTACTCCCTCTTGGTTGCATTTTCCTTGCAGGTAGAATGGGAGAGTCCACTTGCACGTGGGCGTAAGGAGGGGTAAGTGATACTTACTTACTCGAGTCTTCACGTTAACGGTTTTCATCGTACTTGTCTTGCGTTCAATGATCTTATAATGTTAACGTGACTTGCCGCTTTCAATATAAGCAAGGATCACCGTAAAAATGTGGTATTGCATTACAGACTGGAGTGAAACACTACAGCTTTCACACATCATCCAAGTTTAAAGTTGCAGTTCTTGCTTCCCAACCCCAAAGCAAGCGAAGTTTGTGTTTCGTGTGGGTTGTGTCGAATATAATGTAGTTTTACAACAGAAAATCGGGTAGGCGCGACATTTTAAAGTGGATTGAAGCAAGGGATTGGCTAATAATATGTGAATAAAACCATGTGAATGGACTTCGTGTGAAGTATCGAGAAAACTAGCTAGCATGTCATTTGAAGACAATCCCTATAAATGGCTGACTGTCATTTTGGATGAGAAATCTTCATATCATCATCAAAATCTAATACCTTTGTTATTAGAAAAATGGTGATGTGTATGACTTCATTTTTGAAATTGAAGATGTCTACCGAGTTGTCCATTGCCATCCCCACATAGCATTTAAAGTTGAAAAAGACGTTAATTCGACATATCTTTTTTTGAGTCAATCATTTTTAAATTTACAAATATGACATATCAAGGCTGCGTGTTATTCTCTTGGTGAATCTCGATGACTGGGAAAAGAATGACACATCCGGTGTTGTACATCACGGTCATCGTGTATAAAAGTCCTTTGTTTCAGTTACAACAAATTGGTCACACTCTTGGCCACTTTGTCACTTATACTACTTGAAGGCTGAGTTTAATTCTCTTGGTGAAGCTTGAAGAGTGGAAAAAGAATATGACATCCGGTGTTGTATATCATGTTCTCGTGTATAAAAGTGATTTATTTCAGTTGTAACAAAACTCGTCACACTCTAGTGTTTAATTCTCTTGATGAAGCTTGATCATTAGAAAAAGAATTACTCATCCGGTGTTGTACATCACGTTCATGATGTATAAAAGTGCTTTGTTTCAGTTGCAACAAAATTCGTCCACTCTACCGCTTGAAGGTTGCGTAATTCTCTTGGTGAAACTTGATCAATGGAAAAAAGAATGACGCAACTGGTGGTGTACATCACGATCATTAGGTAATAAAAGCGGGTGATACTTCGACCCCTTTGACAAAATGCATTCACGTGGTAGTGTTGGTAGTTTGCTGACAGATTGGTTTATTCAAAACCTCATAACGAGACTAATTTTTTCCGCTATTATGCAGATTGAAATGACGTGCTACAGGAGAATGTGAGCACTTGTGCGAGTCATGTGAACTTCTGTTTGTGGTGCTTTCTCATGGCTAGCACATCAAAGTTGATTCACAAAATCTGTTTGTCACAGAGGCCGAAATGATTCACCTTTAGTCACGCAAACACCATCATGTTCGATGTCGAGGTCTCAAGGTTTGTACTACCCTTTCTGACTACATTGATTACAAGTTAATGGCGATGACTTCTGGTAATGTCGCTTCCCTGCTAATGAAGAAATGAGACACTCAAAACATAAAATGTTTCTTCCTAGACAAACAAACTTCCCACAATGCCATGCAATACTTGTACCTATAATTTGTCGCCCGTTTAAACTCCTTTTCGGCCTTGATCACACATGGAAGTGAAAGCCCTCACCACTAAAAAAACGTTAGTTCATTTCCGCTGTATTTCAAATATGCAGGGCATGAACTGACATGTTTTTACTTCGGAGGGTTTTTATTTCAATGGGTGACCAATGCCGAAAAGAAGTTTAAATGGCCGAAAATTATAATTAAAGTATTGCATGACATTATCGAAGTTGTGCTTGTTGGGAAGTGACTTTATTGTGTGGATCCCCCAAAATTCACTACAATGCTGTTTTTACCTGAAAAATGAGATACATCGATTCCGATCAACTCATGATGCTTGGAATAGAATCACCTTTTAAGCCTAATGTCTTAAAAGATCACAAATCTTACTTCTTGAGGCGGTAAGAATAGGATAGATTCTACAAGACTGGTATGGTTACTATACCTCTGCCGGACGCACTCCAAATAAGTAATGTCTTAAAGTTGGGGAGGAGGGGAAGGAAGGCACCAGACAGGACTTGTATGTTCCAAAATTCGCTGGACAAAGATCTGAAAACCAAATCAGGGTGTTACAGTCTCTTGATGTAAAACAACACTGTGTCATGGCAACCATGGCTTCAACACATGATGTGATTTGATTATAATGACTAGTACTTTCAAGATCAGAGGTAATCCGAACCCCACGGTCCTTGATCATTGAATTTTCTAGTAATGAATGATTAAAATGAATGATTCGGCATGTTTACTTCATTATACACAGATTTAAAATCAGCTCCATCAATTCGTTTGTTGGAAAGTCCAAGGATGGGATTGGGTTTACCCCGGATAACTGCTTCCAAGGACTCTTTGTTTCTGATGATTTGTTGCCTGTACCTGTTTGATGTAGCGTTTGGGTCCTCTCTCTTCTCTGATGAGATAAACAAGTCTAAAAACGAGATCGAACCATCTGGTACCTCTTCCTCCGTTCGTTATAAACTACAAGGACTGGTGAAAATATTTAACCCCTTCCACACCATGCCGTATGCCTAAGCAAGAAGATAAAATAACTAAATCCAGTTCGTGTTAGAGGCTTGGCCTATGAGCCAAGTGGACGCGAAGTCGAATTGCATTACAGACCTATTTTAAAAAGGACTCCCTTGGGCATAGGTCTGGAGTGGAAGGGGGTTACAAATTAAGTCTGTTCTTTTATCTCCTTTCGACACAAGGAGATAAACATGTCCTCGAAACATCTCACCTACGTACGGCTCGCGCCGAAGAGAAGGGGACATAACATTGCAGTTTGTCCTGTATTAGATTGGCAGGACAAGTAGCAATATTTGCATATGGGTCAATTTATTGGCAATTCACAACAATTAAAAAGTGTATTATTGGCGGAGCGAGCGAAGCGTAGCCTGTAATGGACACCAAAGCAAAATGTTGGTTGGTTGGTCTGTTGGTTGCACTTTTATAGTCTGGGTGGAGCCCAAACGAAAGGTAGGATTGTAATCAAATTCGGTACATCGCTTGATACCCCCAAAAGTATTGCTGACCCAAAATTTGCCATAAATCGAACAATTATTATGGAAGAAATTACAAATTTTTAAAATCAATTTCTAACACTCACCATTGTAAATTTGGAATCTAGAATAGTTAAGGAATTCCGACGAAGCATATAACATGCTGGTGGTAGTCACGTGAACTTAAAAAAATACAGCAAATTAAATTTCGGTTGCTTCTTTCCAGATGATAACCTTTTTCGACGTAACTCAATGAAATAATAACATTTGATTGTCGCATTTTAACCACTATTGGAACAAACTAATGGAGCAAACGAAAGCCTATTAAAATAAATATGATACGTAGCTTAATTTAGCCTATTTGAAGAAAAAATCTAAAATAAGACAAAGGCCTGCAAATAACAGCAGTACATCTCACCAAAAGGCTGCTCGAAAACGCACAAAGGGACCTCTAGGTAAAGGCTTGGTGAAAGCATCTGCGATATTGTCTTTACTTGGGATGTCGCTAAGGCAAAACTCTTCTCACCTCTAGTACTACCTCAATGGCGCGTCCGTTTTATGCGAAGCGCAAGTTTCAAGCTGCGTACACATTTATTTTCAAATTCAAAATGCTGAAACTTTTCTGTAGTAGGCATTTAAGTCCATCAATTGTTGCTGTTTGACTCTTGTACAACTTGCCTTTAACAATTAGGCACGGCCTCGCTTTGCCTTTTGCATTGCTTTGTGCTGAGAGTTGCTTTTCCTTTTGAAACAGGGTCCAGGCCGCCCTCTGCCACCTAATGGCGGCCGCATAGCCCGTCACCACCTCCAGATGAGGATGACAATGAGTAGACAATGAGATACAATTTAGCTGAAGAAACCCAAGATCTTTGACATGACACTTAATCGATACAGCCACGGCTCTCTAGTTGTTGTTTGGCTGTTGGTGCTTGGCTCGATCTCTTCCCATTTCTCACCCTGATATTTCCTCAACCCCATGTCCGCTTACGGTTTTTTTTTTAAACCATGTCCAGGCACCCGTGTTACATGTAAAATGGTGGTTTGGATAGTCCTTAGGGTTTTCACGTGATGGGCGGTCTAAGTTTCCATTGTACCCATGGTTGATTGTTACAAACTATGAATCCATTTTCAATTGTTGCGAAGATTGATTGTTATCAGTGGAGGATAAGTGGAGTACAAGTAGGAGAATAACTTAACATTTCATTGTTTAAAAGTGTAGGAATAACTTAACATGTTAACATTTCTACCGATCTCTCAGCCCTTTTCTAAAAATGCAATGATGCAGGAACTACGATACGAAAACTACCAAATGTCCAACAAATTAAAATTTGCAACTAAATTAATATTTCCAACGAAATTCAACATTTTCCATTTTAAAATACACGTACGCTGGAAACGCAGTTGGTCCGTTGGTTGGACTGTAAACCTATCTTGGACCACAAAAAAGCACACCAACGACTCAACTCAAACCAATAAACTAACGAAACGAAATTAAATTTAACAAAAATTCCGGACACTAGGCTTAAGATTTAACTTACCCACATTAACGATAGCTTCTAGCTGACTCCATTGACTGCTTGATGACTCGAGTGGATTAAAACTACTGCCATTTTCAGTGACACAATGAAATGAAAATCGAGTCAACAATAAACATTCGAAACACGCGCACGTACCGTTAGCCTATTCTTACTCATTGCTAATTGGTATAATAACTACTGCATTACGAATTGTTGGAAGAATCGATTGTTGCAATGGAAATCACCGAATAGAAAAATGACCCAAAACAAAAGAAAAAAAGGGAAAAAGAAAACTAGTTAGGTACAAATTTATTGGACACAAAAAGTGACCATGGGTATGTATAGGTTATACCCATGGTTTGCAACAATGCCGAGGAGAATACAGGATTTACACCTCCAAGGATGCCAACAGTCTCCAAGCCGACAGACTCTCAGACATTGTTGCAAACCATGGGTATAACTAACCAACTAACGGACCAACTGCGTTTCCAGCGTACGTGTATTTAAAAAAAAATAATTCTGTGTTATCCAAGGATAGCACGTAATCATATGTTTGCCTCTCATAATCCTTTTAATGCTGGTAAACAGCCGGAATCATAAAGCAAAAATTTAAAAAGTCAGATTTTGGGAGACAAAATGGGGCTTTTCAGGCCTTGACCACCAGGGCCGTTCGCCATAAATCCACCACTGGATGCATTTTGTGCAGTGCAAACGTTCGCCAAGTGGTCTCAGCCTTAGTAGGGTTTACCACTCCTCGTTCCTTTGATATGTATATACTCCCGGTTTGACACTATATTGCAAAACAGGCATATTCCACATTAGTTTCAACTCCACACACCAAACCTTGAAAAAAAAAAAAATTTCCAAAAGATCATACGGATAATTTTTTTTTATATGACATGCACTCCTGAAGAATACTATTGAAAACAATGGTTCTATAAATTCTATCAGAACATATACTTCAAAGCCAGAATAATCAAATGTTTCTGTCAATTTAAGTTTTCTGCTGGACTCTGGCGGACCGGGCTTTCCCGTGGATGCCAGGGAAAGCCCTGGTGGACACGCGTAAGCCCTGCAGAAGTACGCGAACGTGCGACTGGTATGCGTGTGCGGACGTGCGCGTGTGTGGACGAACGTCTGGTGCGTGTCTGCGGACGTGCGTCTTGTGCTTGTCTGCGGATGTGCGTCTGATGCGTGTGCGGACGTGCGTCTGGTGCGTGTCTGCGGACGTGCGTCTGGTGCGTGTCTGCGGACGTGCGTTTGGTGCGTGTCTGCGGACGTGCGTTTGGTGCGTGTCAGCGGACGTGCGTTTGGTGCGTG
>JAHWFP010216435.1:0-23705 GCA_023313725.1 Lithobius niger | reverse complement strand
GTGCGTGTCAGCGGACGTGCGTTTGGTGCGTGTCAGCGGACGTGCGTCTGGTGCGTGTCTGTGGGTGTGCGTCTAAGGACATGTGGCTGGTGCGTGTCTAAGGACATGTGGGTGGTGCGTGTCTAAGGACGTGTGGCTGGTGCGTGTCTAAGGACGTGTGGCTGGTGCGTGTTTAAGGACGTGCGTCTGGTGCGCGTCTGCGGACGTGTGTTGTTATTTAGAGGAACGTAACAACGTGCGATAGGAAAATAAACAAGTAAATGCTGTGAAGGGTAACCATAAATATCAATGCGTGCTCGGCTGAATTAAAGACATGAATTGTGGGCTGCCTTTGCGGGCGGCCTTGCCGTGTCTGACTTAAATAAAGTTCATAATAGGGCATGAAAATATAAATAACTGGTATTAAAGGACAAAATGAAACTGAATGATTCCAGTGATACTTTACAAAAATTAACTCAAAGCGATACAAAAATTAAGCGAAGCGATACATATAAAACTTAACTAAGCAGCAGTGACGATTTTACACTACAGCATGAAACAACATGCCTGCATCTAATACTTTAAAGATTCCTCGTTGGCACAGGAAATGCAGCTGCTACTTACGAAATAAAAATAGCAACTAAAAATTAGGCCTAAAAGCTAAAAAGTAAGCCTAAAGCCTGATAGATTATAATACGGTGTGCGCCTCAATATTTTCGTTGGTGGCGTTGGCGGCAGCATTTCCAACTTGCTGAATCTTTTGAGTATTGTTTTATTTTTAGTCGGCGATGATGGCTCACATCTTTAGTGTCAGATGTGGAAAGAAGCTGAAAATAACTAAACAGACGGAGCAAACGAAAGCCTATTAAAATAAATATGATACGTAGCTTTATCCTATTTGAAGAAAAAAGCTAAAATAAGACAAAGGCCTGCAAATAGCCTTAACTTAGCTGAGTGAGCATTTCTCCCAGATTTTTAAGGAGCATTAACAAATAATATACAGTCATTAAAATAAACACCAAATATAAGTTTGAGCTAAAGGTCTATCTCTACGATTCATTTGATTCTACTTTGTATAATCTATTTTTAAATTTCCAGTGCTAATATTTCAGAAAAATATCTACATGGTGCTCAGTTCCGTATATTAAAGTGTGCTTAGGATATTAGTTAGGGCCTTTGTGAGCCTATGGAAAGCTTGTTATGCAAGGATATTAAGCTGCAGAGTTATAAATAAGATTACGTTCCATGTGTATTAGGCATGCTAGTAATAGTACAGGCACTAACACCTCTATTGTGTGATACTAATTATGTGAGCATCCTATTTTACATACTCACATATCCATATAAAGATCAGTGATACAGTTACATAATGGCCCTGTAGGCATAGGGCTACATGTGTCAGCTGCAGGGAAGAGAGAGAGAGTAGTTGTGTGGCTATGACACCATCTGCTGTGCTCTACAAGAAATTAGCTGTGAAAGCTGATGTAAACTGAAGACGGTTCATCTCTGTAAATGACTACCTCCTCCTTCTAGCAAGTTGCTTAGGCAGGCCTTATCAGAGCGTAACCGAACCATCTACATTGTAAAAATGAACCATCCTGCGGAGGGCAACGAGTCGCGTCGTAGTCATCTGCTATTTCCACAACGATCGATGCACGTTGGATATTCCAAATAATGTAAATAAACTTCTTGTGGTGGCCTGAAGAAAATAGGCAGACTATTTTTACCATCTTTAGTCAAGCAGCCTGTCGAAAATTCGCAAATTCGGTAGGATTTGTTTCTTTTTTAATTTGAGCACGAGTTTGTTTTCAGGCATCTACATTGCCCACATGGCCTGTGAATAAACCTTAATGGACTACGCAGGACTTCTTCATAGTATCATTGGGCCTAGGAGGCCCGTGCATTGGTATATTTGATTTGTTTGCCAGAGCTTTCAATGTGGTAGGTAATCACTTGAGCTGGGATTTTCTGACCTTAAATCGGATTACCATGGTCCGTTAAGGGAAAATCTCTTTGTGAAAGTGCTCTTTCATGAATGCCTTTCATGACTGTCCATGAATACCTTTACATTCCTGTTTTAATTTAAGAAAAAAGAGTATGCATTTTCAAGCAAGATTCAACCTACGAAAGGGTACCAATTTTTAATGGGGTTAATAGTTAACATTAGAAACTAGAGACCTTAATATTTAAAAAAAAATTGACCGGCGAGGTTTTGGCGCTACTCCCAGTGCACTTCCGTACTCACCATGGTGCTTCCACCTATGATTTTCATTGCTGTGCTTCGTCAGCAAATTTGTAGGGGTTTTTGTTATGGTTTGTACTGTAGGTGTTACAGCATGGACAGGATTACTTACAGTGGCGTGAATGAATTTCACACGGGAACAAGTTTCACGAAGTGACTGACGTGGCAGTAAAAGGTGTATTAGACCTATTGCCAAAACCTCGTGGGGAAAATTTCATAAAAAATACTGAGACGTCTTCTAATAAATTGCAGTAACAGGGTACTATATAAGTGGAAGCATTTGTCGAGTATGCCTAAACTTACCCATAGTTGCGTATGATGTGCTTATCTTCTTCTTGCACCCATGTTTCAAATTTGGGAAGCACAAAACCCTCAATCCAGGATTTGAATCGAACTTTATTTACAATCAGTGTTGCGTCTACGTACAGATGCAATGTTTAGTACAGAATTTCCTTTCTGACATGGAGTTCGGAGGGGTAAAGTTGTTGGTGATTAATTACACTTAAAACGTAAAAATAAATGTATTTTAAATGTTGCAAAGTAGCAACGGAAATGCACCAAACCTGTGTGAAACAGAATCAAATAATTTCATTACTTTATATGCGTCACAAATCATCAAACGTAGCAGTAAATGTAATGGTTATGTAACTTTTAGGTCATTGCTTGCGCAATGTGTGAAATTATTACATTCGTATACAGTAATGTAATTTAAACTAGGGTGGTAAAAGTAACACTTGTCAAATTGTAGAATCAAGAATTATTCCACATTTGTGTTGAACTATTTAGCTTTCTTAGGTAAATGGAATGTTGTCTAAAAATTTCATATTTCTTAAAATAACTTTTTTTAAACTTTCGAGACAGCGTTGATTGGATAGAAATTATTTTAGTTTCAGATAATTAGTTTCGTTTGTTAATTTCAAAGAATGCAATTATAAGTGGTCAACGATTAAATGATAAAATGTATGTCGACTGTCAACACAGTGGTCAATGACACAGACATATAATTTTTATAGGTACGCTTTTTAAAATGGGACACATAGAGGATAAATAATCATTAAATAGGAGGTAATTTGTATAGCAGTTGATGGTTTATAATAATTATAATTCTACTATTTCAATCTAAGATTCATCTCACATCTGCAGTTACCCCCTAGAATGGTAACAAATATTACAAGCCTACAGCACAATAATTTAGAAACAACATTCAGATAAGCCATCATGTGGTAAACTTAATGAAAATGCTACTTCGCTAGGGATTTTTTGTTTTGCGATAATTAAATAACCAATCTAAAGATGAGTGCCCTGTTATTGGCTCACAAGAGTAACGATTCCGAAAATCTGATGAAAAATGTTACTAAAATGTTAACATGTCACTACGACCAGATTTCCTATACTTTAAATGTCCTTAGCTTCTGAATTCTGGAGCTACTAAATTAGTAGCTTCAGGTTTCAGACGCTGCAGATTTAAACAAGCATTTGCCAAAATAGTTTTTGCTAACTTCTGTGATTTAAATTTAGAATAATTTTTATTTTTTAAACTTAGTTATGACATGGATAGTACAATTTTGACCATAATACCACAACTTTTATTTCCTCACATTCTCAATTCTGAAGCTACTAAATTAGTAGCTTCAGATTTCAGAAACTGTTGATTTAAATTATTATTCTGCCAAAGTAATATGTGGTTCAATTTGGTTTAATAAAAAAAATTGCAATGAGTTCATGAACATTGTAATTTTGCTAATAACCATTTATTTTTAATTTGAAACTAATAAGGAAATAGTAATGCCAATTTCCATCCTTTCATGCAAATGAAAACAAAATTAAAAAAAAAAAGTAAAATTACTGAATACATTTACGTAATACGAAGTTTTCAAATGGTTGCAACCTACGACGATATGGCAACGCTTACAAAGCATGAGCAAAATAAACATGAATGAATGCAAGAGTCAACCAAGTAGATAGACCAAAAACACTGCAGACATCACTTACAATCAATTCAGATAATCATCTTAAGCTAGTAAAATGCAATCTTTGAATTTTTCTTCGTCATTGGAGAGAGAGAGAGAGAGAAAGTGATACAGTATCTTTTACTAACTTTTTATCTTACCAACAGTCACTTAATTTTTTTTTATTCCGTACATACCAGGTTACATACTTACGTGTATATAGAGAAAAGCTTTAAAATCATATCACATGCTTACGAAATGTCATTAAAATCACATTCATGTTTACTGAAACAGGGTGTGCACAGCGACACTTAGAGAGTTAGATGGTAACATGATACATTTTGCAGGTATGCTTATCAAAACATCGTAAAGGCCATTCGATAACAACGTGTTCAACACTATTATTAGGATACAACTTGTTAATTGTAGCTAATAATATGGTAAGGGTTAAGTTTACAATTACAATGGTTAAAACCAAAGTGCATAGTCATGGAATGGATATAAGTAACCCATAATATTTAACAATATGAATACAAATTTCAACAACTTAGCGGTTATCTTAGTGTTTATGAAACAATGGTAGTGGGTTCAGGAAAAGGCGCTATGGACCTCAACACCTAAAGAATTGAAGTAAAAATGACTTGTTTAACAATTTATTGAATATCAAGATGTGTGTCTAATTAACTACGGTATCTTATGCAATCATAATAACCATTTAACCTACGAATTTTGGTAGAATTTTGGAGAAGGTTGACGCACATGGCATACACTCTCTTTATGAAATATAGCCAAATTTCTAAAAGTGATCGTAATAATGTCATTAGTTTGATTTAATTATTTCAATTATTTAATTATTATTATTTTTTCGGCCAAACAAAATTAAAATACCCACACAAACGTTCAATTTAAGTCACTGTGTCAACAGAAATGTAAAAAAAAAACATGACAAGACACCGTACCCTGTTCAGAGTGTTAAGGCTCTATCGTCAAGAAAAATCCTACGTCTACATTCTTTACTGAGTAAATACATTTGCAACTTTTGCTATGGATTTCAGTCTTAGGTTCAAAGTGTGTTGAGGTTTGATCACTCGAACGTTCCGTGAAACATATTCTAGTGCAAAATAAAAACGTAGTTCAATAATTCGTTTTAAGTAGTAAATTATTACGTAGGTATACGCATCCCCTCCTTGCTCGCAGGTTTCTGTGCTACACAATAACCACTTTCCTGATGACAATGGCAACGAGCAGTTGTTACCACAGATGTCATCAGATATGCCACACCAATGCATTTATCCCTATAACAAGTTTGTAGAAATATTTAAGGCGGCCCGTACGTAAGTAATGCAAAAAATTTATTTCCTTAATTATACACCATCAGCTTCATGCTTGCTTGCCTAACATAATCACGTCAAAATTGACAACTACACACGTTAACTTGATGTGGAATAGTAATAAGGAAACAGAATGTAGTAGTAGGAGGGTCGTAGTTGAAGAATATTGAATAGCTGCCGGCTATTTTACAGATTGATTGCTTTACAGGAATTGAGAACTGAATAAAGCTGACTACTTGTTTTGTTTTTTAAGTGCAATTGAATGTTTTCTTGTAATGGAGTAAGAAAGTTTAACCCGCCGGTCTGATGAAATCACTGTTTTCAGGATACCGTGCAACCAGATAAAGATCGCAGTTACTTAGCGAAATAATTCTAATTAGCGAAATAGTTTTTTTTTGCCATGTAAATGATACCAAGACTGGTAATGCTCAGATAAGCAAGAACTTTCTCAAATTTTGGGTAATGTACACTAATTATCGATACGAAAATGCAACCATTATTACCTTGTTTTCTCAAAATTTTTTGGCAAACTTGGAAATAATTCACTGTCAGAATTTTCAAACATTATGGTTAGAGATTTACAGTGCTTGTTGTGTTTCACAGCAGCTGGTAAAATTTGGCGTTTAATTTGTCTACCGGCATTTAAATGTGTTCAACAACTCAGACTGTCGAATTTCTGAATAATTTTATTACTTGACGATATCATTCCTTGTTCTGACTCAAATTGCAATTGACCTAAATCATAATATTATAACGTATCATAATAATGCAGTCATTTCAAGTGACGTAATGTAGACAAACAGGTGAAAATGTACAAACATACGTTTATAAAGCACCCAACTGACTCCAACGCAGTCAACTCATGGAAGAATTAGGAGATGGGGTGGCGGCGAATGGGGTGGCTGTGAAGGGATGACAAGCGAGAAGAAATCCGAAGATCTGACAAAACATTGACGAGCAATACACTAATTGTTAGTGTTAGCTTATTTAAAATCTATTGTTTTAACGTTACAAATGACGAAACCTTCCAAGGAAAGTGCCTTAACAATGCCAATACAACAGAACTTAACTTTTAAAATAACTAAAATTAGCATTTAGGTAAATTTTTACTTTCCAATTTAAGCACCAAATGTGGCTGCAAAAGTGAACTAAATTGAAAGCCATTGTATGTCAGCAATAATAGCGACTGATAAAGGCGACGAATTTGTGAAGATCTTCTGGACGTGTTCTGCACATGTTTACTTCCACAATTCCTCCGCCATTTCGCCTCCGGTCAAAAAACGCTCAACAAAATCGTAACTTTTGGTTTCGAGGATTTTGCGGAACAACAATGAAGCGAGATAGATAGGAAGAGAGAGTGAGAGAGTAGAAAGGACGTCAAGCTTTTCCACTCTCGTCATCAAAAAGACATTTTAAAATTGCGTACAAACACCAGCGTGTGTGAGCAGAAATAAAACCACTTTCATGTCAAAAATGGGAAATTAAATAACAGAACAAAACGAACACGAGTCATAAAACCAAGAGATCCTCAAAAAGTCAACCACGAACTAACCTTGCCGTTGTCGAAAAGGCGGTGCAAGCCCACAGAATAACGTCCCACAACGGAAAACAAGAGAAAACGAAACTGAAAAACACAACCCTGGACGCTTCAGCAGATAAGAACTTGGTGCATGCGTTCTTATTGCTGTGTTTAGGTTATCACTGCACGACATTACGTCACCGAACGAACACACTACACAAACACATCACTGACACGTCACAAGTGTGCGTTGGCGTCACTTGGGTACAAATGTCTAATTACGTCACTATCAACTTGTTGCTTTTATCACCATAATCACATTCTCTCAATCATGCTATGTTTTGTGTTGACGTCACAAAAACAAGCTGTCATTCCCTTTGGTTTCAGAAACAGTGATATCATTAGATAACCCATAGTCAACGTAAAGTGGACCTTCATTATTTCCAACTTACAGTGCAAAACAAACGCAATTGGTGAGCTTGCAACATTAGGGTTGTTACTGTCTTAAGATAATTTTGTGTGTGTTTGTGTGTGTGTTATAAGTAATGTTAATTATTATTCAACATGTATAGTAGAAACTACGATCTCAATATGGACACTCAATAGTTTCTAACATTTATGTTTCTGCTCATTAAGACGTTGTTATGATCTCATCTACAGTTATAAGCAAAAATCACTGGTAATGAATGGTGTTTTGGTTTTGACAATGCCATATATATTTATAGTTAATTAAATGTGTATGTATGTATATATTATATTATCTATATTATGATACATAACAATAAGAGGCTTGTAGTTTGTAAGCAAATGTTAACAAAAAAACTTGCAGGGTAGGTGAAAAAGGGCTGGTGTACGTGGGATTTGGAATCGTAGCTCGGGTGTGTCTATCACACTCTGTAAATAATATAAGATTAATCCTGTATTTATTGTTTTTATAATTTGGGCTTCGTAACAGGGAATAAAAGTTTGTGTCGGGAAGTAATCAAAAGGGAAGGGGGTAATTTTTTTTTATCCTTTCTATGTATTAAAAAGAGCACTCTTTCCCGAACTAGAAAAGGCTATGCAAAGAAAATGACGTCACAAGTTGCTAACCCATTTGTCTTTTACCCAACGTAACCTAATACTAAAATTCCTGGATTTTTGCATTATAATAATGATAATTCATAATCAGTCTATTCAACGACTCAATTATGTACAAGTTGGCGACTAAAAAAAGTTACAATATTGTGTATACCCCTTCTACACTGACACGGATAGTTGACGCCGGCAACTATAATATGCCACAAAGTAGGCTAATTTATATAACGACAATGACTTATCGTATCACAATCGTTATATTTAGTTAACTAATAACATATGATCACTCTCAACTCAGGTTTTAGCTCACATACAAAATAAATATATACCGTTTGTCTGTTACAGTAATCATAAGCTTAATAAACATAATAATTACCATTCGTATTATAATATGTATATTATCTACATTTGAAAGTTGCCTCAGCTACACCATAGTACGACAACCCAAGGGCAAATCTTTGCTATTACAATGAGCCTGGTTATACTGTATTTGCATGCGTTCGTGTGTTTTGAAAATAAACCTATGCAAAAACGTGCACTGAAAACGAACACTTCAAGCATGACTGACTGATACATCTTGACTATCTACAAATAGCCTTTGTGGTCATCAATACGTTTTGACTCTGCAGCTTATTAACCATGAGGTCTAACTCGTGTTAGTGAAGTTTTTCTATCGCTATACAGTCTAGAATGCTACAGAGTGGCTATTCTACTTTCGAAACCCTTTAAGGTGCTGTAGAACAAATGCACATTATACAATGGCACCTGTAGAAAGAATAAGTCCAAACCAAACAAAAAATTATAACTTTGTTGTTGTTAGTAGGCAGATATTACGTAATGCAATTTTATGTTCTTGTAATTGTTGTTCAGTGAGGAATAATGATAAAACTCATCAGCAAATATTCACTCAACTCTTTTATAATACAATTATCATAATAATAATATTATAGTATTTATTATATACGTGTTCTGGATGGATTGATCTACTATCACGAGAAACAAGTCACTACTTTTTTTCTACATTCTACAACGCTTGTGTTTTCACTACGCTTTTTAGTAGTAGAATCCACAATCTCCCTATGAGAATCATCGAGGTACCAAAATATATCACAAGAAGTATAATTGATGGGAGTCTCACTGTCACTTACGGTATCGTTGGCCAGGAATGTTTACCATTGCAAGAAATGAGACAGATAGACAGGAGGTACAGTAAGGGTTACAACTTCGAGTCCAAATGGGTATTAAGCTAGAAGATGTGGATTTAGTACCAAAGAGTACAACGAATAATACACTGAAGAGTATCACGCGTACCACAAGGGGGAGTCCTTGAGAAAAATAACGGATTATTTACACCACAACGTTCAGCACAAAAGCGGTGAAGTGAGTACATGTATACAATGCGCAAACGTTACAACAATAGTTACAAGCACAACAACAACAACAGTGACATGTGCAGAGATAGAACAGAAACCCAACCAAAAAAGGAAATTAAATAACCTTCAAAGACTGGTAAATGCAGTGCTCTGCTTTGATTAACGAATGCTCACGTTCGTTTTGTTGAACCAAACCAACTAGAAACGACTCTAGAGTCATTCATGTGGAATCATGAGTACAATACAGATTTGTTGCTACAGTACGAATTTCAGCTTATAAGGTTATATTTAATTTGTCCTTTGCCACAGCCTATTGATATACATGCTACGTTTAGAATAAAACGCTGGTTTTTATAGGAGGTATAAGCTAATAAGCTGGGGACAGGGGTCGATTCTACACGACAAGTAAAGCTCAAAATTCTTCAATAAATAATATTATTTTTAATTGCAGTGTAGCTTAGCGAGTGGACAGCGTTACCATTTGTACAGCAACTTACGTTTCACTAACTTAGCATTTTTGTTGTGAGCAATGGTATACTGTTTTTTACATTGATACTGATAGCGATATGAACTGAAATACTAAGTATATTAGCTATGACAACAATCGCCAAGTGCGCAACGTATGACTAAAAGGGGAATGCAAAGTAATTCAGGAACGTGCAATTACGTTTGACGTTACAGTGATACTTGTGCAGCCTATAACATATTAACATTTAGGTGTACAATAAGTGGACAACAAAGGCTTGGACACATAATTAGCTAAAGCTCGTTAATATGGAATGACGTCAAATAATCGACGTTGCCGGTGATGTCATAGTTGACACATGCACAGATTTACCATCACTGACAAAACTGTAACAGCATCAATCATCCATTAGGAAATCAATGTTGTTATGTTTTGTAGGATGGTTAAGTGAAGCATTATCCAGACGATTGAAGGAGAAAGAGGAAAGGGGTGAGTTTTTTTTTTGGCATGTTTAGTCAGTACATAGCTGAAGAAAATTGAAAATATGGCACGAGGAGCAGGATGCAGCTTAAAACGTAGAGTGACAGCAAGGTGGCCCATCGGACCTCATTCTCGCAGGGTCGTTTATCATTTAAGTTAATATATACTTTTTTATTTTATTTAATATCGTTTCATTTAGCTCTTACTATTTAGGTATCTCACTATCGAACCACGGGAAACTCGTTTTGGAATCAGTAATATAAGTCGTAATCGTAATAATTATTCTATTTATAATTCGTCAACAGTCAGCAAACACAAGATACGGAGATAATGATGGTGACACCAGATGTTTTAAATAGGTTTATTTTTTAGTCTTTTACCTAACAGCAATAATTAAGTTTTCAATTTTATCGTTACGGGTCAAACATAGCGTTTTGTAGATGCTATTCTTACAGTTGATTGATATCTCGGGTTGAAAGAACACCCCCACTGCCCTTCCCCATTATAACTGGAAAGTGTGGTGGTTTTATAATTAGGTGTCGAATCGGAGAATATACAATAACTTAACAATAGCATAGGAAAGGCTAATGGATGTTTTATGATTAATTATGATGAATCATTTAGTAGTACTTAGTAAAATTAATAGTATTACAGGCTTGCATTGCATAGCGGCGATGTTCTGCCTTTCATACTCTATAACCTCGAGGCTCTGGAGTTGGATTTTTTTTTGCTTGCTGCAAGCTGCTGCTTTTGCTGTTAGTCAGCCGATCTTCTCATCTCACTGGAGAACACACTTTCCTTCGATGCTTTCTTTAATCACATTCACCTGCGACTCAAGTGTGTTCTTCAGCTCTGCAAGAAAAAGAAAAAAAAAGATTAGATACAGGCATCGGAAACTAGCATTCTGCCAGTCATCAGAAATTGGAAATTACAATGAACAGACATTGGGAATTAGAAACAGGTCAAGAAGTTAGTAGTCGGCTTTAGAGCTTGGGAACTTTTGGGCCGCACGAATCTCCTACCCAGTAAAATTCGGGCAAAGTCAACTGACGTAACATAACTCATAATAACAACACCACAACAGAAAAACTGATGAAAAAAACGAGTTCATGCAGCAAACGAAGAGCAAAGTAGGAACCAGCAGTCATCACAGAAGCATGTTAGGCCTATCACCAAATCCGCACGAGGCGAATTCTTGACAAGTAACTAGACATTATAACACACTATTATACGACACTTACACCTTGAATACAACAGGAAGGAAAAATTCCTTCCTAACAACCTCTAGATTTAAAACGGGTCCTGGGGTTGCTATCCAAAAGTCTGTGACATTCGTGCGTGCAAGCACTGGTTGTTGTCTATTGTTTATTGTCTATTGTACTGACAGTGCAAATCAACAAGTGAAGGTAGTGTTGTTGCCTAGTGAAGCAATGAGGATATAAGCTCAATAAGAGAAGTACATCTTTTTTAACTATTGAAAATTAGACAGCACGAATCACGATAAAGTGATTTTATGTACTAACATCAATTATTTTATAAATGTAATAATGTGTCGAAATTTGTGTTTACACTAACTATACGTGAATAATGAAAAGACGAAAAGCTAAAATAAACAAATGAATAAATAACTAGAAAAAATACATGTTTACAATATGACAAAAACATCAGTGCATATAATGTTTAGTTATTGCCAAACAAATATCTTAATACCATTTAGCCATTTACAATGTTTCATTAACAGTGGAAAATTCATTATCTATTTCTGATACTTACTTTTCCACAAAGCTAATTTTACAGTATTCAGTCTAAACTTAGATTTTTTCTGTTGTTTAGTTTCCACTTTAAAATAGTTTTTAATTGTTACTACATAGCCACGGACTAGGTACAATTAACATTACGCTAACATTACAAACTAAAGTTACTAGCATCAATCGGTGTTACCTCAATGCAGTCATAGATCCTGTGATTACGTTTCATAATTCACGGCACGTAAATTTTAGCAAATTATGAGACGCAAAATTTTAGCAAATGCAGAACGCAAACTCTGAAGATCACTGTGTTCCAGTCCAGCCTCCACGTGAATTCCGTACAAGTAGTACACTCCTTGCATAGTAGTAGAACACTACGCACCAGCAGTATGCACATTGTGGACTACCATTACACAGTTACGTATACAGTTAGTAAAGAGGTCTTTAGAGTGTATGGTAAAATACTGATGATGTGTTTGCTAGAAGCCCTGCCAGCCAAATTGGCTTGTTTATCCACCACTGTCATAATCTAGGAGCGTTGGCAGTGCAATGTAATGCCCACTTTTGTTCTGTCCAAGTTTCCCTACTGTGGTCTTATAATTTTATGTACTATTTGCAGTTCTAGTAGACATGATGCTGTAAAACCATGCTTTAACAGCTTTTCACGATATTACGTTTTTTGATAGTCTCGTAAGACTTGATACAATCATTTGATTGAATGAACAACACCTTGAAGACGAAATCAAATGTGGAACTTGGGTAAACCCTGTTAGGCAACACTTCATAATATAGCCTACTTGATACTTTTTTGGCTTTTTATACTACCTTCGTGTTTTTTAGCTCGATTTCACTACCCTTTATTCAGGGGCGCTCTGGGAATTTACAAACGGGGCAAGAGGACATTTGAGGACTCTTTTCTCGTCTATTTGTAGTTCACCTCACTGACTGGAATCCATTTTCCCAACTTTGACATTTCATTGGGGTGTCACAGCCCAAACTTCTTATTTTCGGCAATGAGGCTACTATGTGTTATTTTTGCTGGGAGAGGAAACAGTTTTGTGATAATGTAAGCTTTTTCGTGTGTCCAAATTACGGTGAGTTCATTTTAGACCCTTCTCCGTATGTCTGCAGTAAGTAACTGGGTCACCAAAAACTACTTTGCCTACTGGGCCTACTTTAGCTCTTCTAGCTACCGAAATATTGGTTCTTAATTGTTTTCAATACAAAGACGATAAGAGTGATAAAGTAATAAAAAGTCAATAAGGTGTACATGGAACAACACTAAATGCGACGTTTGGGTCTGACTATGACCCGTTATCAATCAAGAAATTTTTAGCCAACAGAGCTAAAGTCAACACATAAAAAAATACATTTTGGGTGTAACCCCAGGGTCGGATAAAGGGGGTGCTTTGGGTGCTGCAGCACCGGGCCACAGGTCAAAAAAGGGCCTCAAAGGTGCCTCAAGTTCACGGAGAAAAAAAATAAGATACTGTTTTAAATAAAAAAAAATTGTGTACTTTTACTGAAAAGTTGTATCAACAAATTTCAATTTCTAAAACATTATTGTTTTTCTGTGGGGGAGGGAAGGGAGGGAGGAAGGGCCACAATAAATTTTCAGCACCAGGCCTCTACGAGGCTTAATACGGCGCTGTGAAACCCACAAATCTAAAACTAAAGTACTAGTTTTAAAAATGTGTTTAAGAACGATAAAATGTGGTATTAACCTATCCCAACAAACTCCCTGCAAAGCTGGTCGAAAAGTGCTAGAACTGATTGTATGCAGTTATAGAGAGTTAGTTTTGTCTTTATATTTAACAAAATACATACAGTGGATACAACTGAGATACCGATGAATCACAAAGGTCCGACCCCTTAAGAGCTGCACACTCCCCTTGTTTACTACGGAATTCGGACGATTTCCGTAGTAAACAAAGGGATTGCGAAACTCTTAGGGGTCGTACTGCTGTCATTCATTAAGACAAAATATTTAATATTAATGTTCACAAATGCAAATTATGGGCCAAATTACTCAATTATAGGTCTAATCACACCAGTGTAGGCCTAATCATACAAATATAATCTTAACTTTTACTTTCAACAAAATTCAATTGCCCGAAGGGCCTTACAGGATTTGCGGTTGCCTATTAAAAAAAATATTCATCAGTAAAAAGGAAGTGCAATTACACAGAAAAAACAGGGGGGGGGGGGGGGTAAGTAAATCAGTAAATAAGTTAATTAATAATAATAATAATAACTTTTGCTGGTGAGCAAGGTTAACAGCAGGGCGCAAGGCCGCTTACGCCGCACCCAAAAGTGAGAATCGTGAAAAGAGGATTAATTCAAACATAAACTCTAGCATGTAGTCGTATTTCTGTGCGTGCTCGTACACTTTTTGCCTGATGAAGGTAGTGGATGTTCTCTGTAAGCATATTATACTACCGAAAATTCGCTAAACCAATCATTGTTTTTGGTTGTTTCTTTTCTGGCATAGCGTTAATCCTCTTTTCACGATTTCTTTAGCCAGAGTGAAATGAGCCTGTCGGCTTTCAAAAAGTGAGAATAAAATTAAGTAAAAACTGTTTAATACGTCCGCCTTAGAAAATGGTCAAGTGGTAATTTGCGAATGATCCTCAGAAAGGCAGTGACCGAGGTGGCAGATACAGCACACTCCGGAAGCGAGTTCCAGATCTTAACTACACGTAGAGCAAAAAAATGCCTCCGGCAGTCTGTTCGCGATTCGGAGACCTGCAATTTATAAGAGTGGCCCCTTTTCTGAGTAGCTGAAGAAATATCGAAAAAGGGAAGGTCGATTGGCAACTCTCCCCGTACAATTCGAAAAGTCAGTGCAAGGTCGGCCCAAATCCGACGTAACTCGAGTGGCTGAAGTCACAATCTAGATAGACGATCAGCAGGAGGGCGATCTCTTAAGGTTAGTTACACGTTTTGTGAACTGACGTTGAACAGCTTCCAGGCAGTCAATGTCGTGTAGGAGATACGGTGATCATACAGGGCTTGCGTATTCGAGCAGAGGACGAAAGTAAACCTTAAACGCCCAAACTAAGGTAGAAACCTGAGACTTCACGAAACACCGACTAACCAGGGCCGAGCGACGGTAGGCCTGGGCCGAAATTTTGGAGCAATGTAATGAAGATTTTAGATCTGCAGAAAACCAGATACCCAGGTCCTTAACAGTATCCAAGACTGAAAGATCGGATGATGCCAGAGTATACTTCAAATATGGATTTGCAGAGCCTATATGAAATACACCACATTTTTCTCTGGACAGAGGGAGTTGCCACAGCTCCGACCATCGTTGGATAAAGCTGACATCTGAATTTAAAAGGTAACCATCGTTGAATAGATAGTTAATGGATAGTTGAACAAATTTTAAGATCGTCCGCAAATTTGAAGCACGGCCTTGCACCA
The DNA here is from genome assembly GCA_023313725.1 of Lithobius niger. Taxonomy (NCBI): domain Eukaryota; kingdom Metazoa; phylum Arthropoda; class Chilopoda; order Lithobiomorpha; family Lithobiidae; genus Lithobius; species Lithobius niger. The sequence goes on along the minus strand of JAHWFP010216435.1, from coordinate 8,115 downwards.
TCAGCACAAAATGGCGACAAGTCATTCAGATAAATAACAAAAAGTAGCGGACCGAGGACGGATCCCTGTGGCACCCTGCTACCCACCCGAGCAAATTTGGAGCTGGAGGATTCAACCACCACACGCTGCCTGCGACCTGAGAGGAAGTCTGCAAGCCAAGCAAGTAAATTTCCACCAACTGACAGCAGCGTTAGTTTGTGTAGAAGTTTTGAGTGAACAACAGATTCGAAGGCTTTCATAAAATCAAAATAGATGACATCGGTTGGGATGCCTAGGTCGGTCACAGAAGTCCAAACGTCAACACTAACAAAAGTTGCATTAAGTTGCATTAAGTATCGTGAAATTTGTACAAAATTTATATAAACAAGATTGTGTAAACTAAATTAAGATCTGGCATGACTGAAGTATGCATACAGTATTTACGACAGAAAAATTGAGCAAAATAATTTGGCAATGAGTGAATTAATAACAACTACCAAATATAAGTAATAAGTTATGAAACAATAACATTTTAGAAGAATTGTAAAATATAACAGTAAATATCATTTGGTAGATTTTAAATCGTGCATCGATAAAGCAAAAAATCCAAACATAAACAAAAACAAAAACCTAATGATAACAGAGAGCCGACACACTAAGCAGCATTTTTAAAGGAAAAATAGGTGAGAGATTAACTCTACATGTCTACTCCTTGATAATGTTAGAGTTGTGAAGGCCAACCATCCACTGGGAGCTATTTTAGGAGCTTTTATGTGCTAGAAAGTCCGGCATTTGAAAGCAACGACATTTACAACTATGTAACACTTTTCCCGGCTTCAGTAATAAAACCTCTTGGCGGCTAACTCAAAACTTTGTAACTCATGCCATCAACCCAGTGAAGGGAAGCAACGACCGTCGGGGTTGTGTGATACCAACTACAACCAATGAGTTCAGAAATGACCCACTTCGTCTTAGAAATGCCCTCGTTTAAGAATAGAGTAAAAATGATGTTTCACAACTAAAATGGCCCGCGGCGACAGCAAGTTAAGAGGCTTGCCTTGAGTGATGCTGTGATTTCCTATCCTTTACCGGGTACTTTAAGCACGACTCGATGCCCCACGTCGGGGATACTTCCTCCCCACGCTTGCGCTGCGGGCCAGCAGGGGGGCTCAGCTGGTGCCAAAGGCAATCACGAACAAAATGGCTGCCATTTGGATCGGTTTTATTGAGCTAATGTCAGAAACGGCTGAAGGAGTCTGCTCCCGCTGAGTCAATCATCATAAATCTTGACTCCCGAGTGGTTGGGCAATGGCATACATGTATAAACTTCGAGCTGGTGGTGGGGGTTTAAAAAAGTTGCTTCGCTTCAAAGACATTTCTTACCAAGTAATTACGGGTTGCACTGAAGCTTGAATCAAGGCCACAAATATATTTCTGGGGGCCCGGGGCAGATAATAAGAGTGGGTGGGCCCTGAACAAATATTTGTGAGGACTTTTCTTAGACATTACCCAACCGCTTTATTTGTGGTATTTCCACCCTTTTTATTATCCTGACTCTAGTGATTGGAACCGCAGAGAAACAAATATCGGGTCGGCTGTTTCAGCGCTGCCTACATGAACATGTAGGTCTGTGGTTTACTTCCGGAAAATGACATCTTTAGCTGCGAGGCATTTTGTGCCTCCCTACAAGGTGAGTGGATACCACCTCCTTATTTCACATTTTTAACTTATACAGTTTGAAATTGCATAATAATAATCAGGCAGCTCTATTTTTTTTTAAACATTTTTTAAGTAAACCCACTCTATCGTACTTGGCTGAAAATTCATCGATGTTAAACCGGCGGTTTGTCGGCAATAAATTGTTAGGCTGTTCTGTTAACATCGTCAGGCTGTCTTGCCATCAAAAAGGATGGGAATTTTTAAAATCATCTCTGGGAATGCAGCAATGTGGCTGCTGTACGTCATAGTTTATGGAAAGCAAGGAGTGTTACCTTTATTTATTTACTTTCGTTGTAATTTTTATACTCAATACAATCGAATTTTAAAATTAAATAGATCGTTGAAACTGTAAAGAACTGTGGAGCAACCGCACTTTGTGTGGGAACGATATACATCGTAAAGCCTCCATCAACCATACTGCCGGAAACTGCTGTCCAGGAAAAACAAAAAATAAAACACGGTGAATTCGATATACTTGCACTTAGGCACAACACAAGAAAAGCGGGCTCCCCAACACCTATTTGTACCAGACCCTGCTCGGATAATCCTATCACCGGCCCTGTATACCATGATCTTTGAAGATAGTTTCATGCACCATTTGACTGATCCTCTGCCCAGTCTTAGCCCGGGTTTAAAACCGTTTTCATAATAACATCACTGGTGCTCAGGATTTTGTATTGGCGGACCACATGTGCTAGTTGTTTGTACTTCATTTTAACGTGATCATCCGAAGTAAAATTGCAACATGGGTTTCCCATAATATCTGACAAAGCAAATAAAAACTATAGGTCGATGGAAATTTGTTGGAAAGGATTTGAGTGATAAAACTAAAAAATTACCTATTTCACAAAAGCACTAGTGACATTCGGTGGAGAATATTGGTTTTCTTTCACAAACTGATTCTTACTGCATCCGACATCTGATTTTATATATGAAGTATTAACAGTTAACAATGATTAACATAAAATGTTGAGTGCCCTATAGCTCCATTGATGTTTACAATGTCTTGTAAGTTTACAATGTTTTCAATGTTTATGATTTTACGATATTTAAAATGTACCATATACTTATTTATTTGGGTTACGATACTAGCCCCCCCCCCCACATCCCATCACATTTTGTCATTCAACCTGTAAAATTTAGTTTATTCTTCGTTGGCATTTGTCATTCAGTAGGCCTAAGCCTCAATTTTATGCCGTTGCTTCACCAAGTTACATGTATCCCGAAGTGAAGTAGTTTCGTGTTTCCAACGATTCACGAAAGTGAAGTCACTGCCCTAGTATGGGCATAACATCGCCCAATTCTGACGAGAAGAAGTTTCTTTTTTCCGTAAAAGTCCAAAGATTAACGAAGTTGACGTCATTTCCCTAATCGGCACATAGCTCGCTGCAAGCAAACATTGGAGAAAAGGATTCGTTCTTTTTCTTCCAAGAAGCAAACGGCTGCCTCTAAGTGAGATATACTGTCAAGATCTGTGGTTTGTTTGTTGGTTACCAATCAGTGACAAGTAAAGCTTCGATCTGTGTAATTACTGAAGCAGAACGGTCCAGCGTGGTCTTTTCAGTGTATGTCCAACATGGTGTTCGTTTTGCAGAAAGAAAAACTTGTTAGTACAATACGTAACCTAGAAGCGACAATACACAGTCGTAGTAGTCATAGTAGTCTGGAGAAAAGATGGAAGACTATTGAAAACATTAAATACAGTATAAAGCGACTTGTAGTGGGTTTTTCTGTTGATACCTTATTTTTTTTGAAACATTGTTGATTTAAAAAAAAAATTAGGATTCACTTAACCTCACAAACGTACGCAACAATTAAAAGCACATCGAAATTTAAATGCTTCCAGTTTAATCTTACCTGTGTTTACTACCTTACTTGTGTTACCATTTTCAAAAGAGTTTATACTTGCTTCAAATTAAAGACAACAAGCTAAAACTGTAAATTCAACCATACAGTTTCAAAAATTCACTAACAGCTTACTTGTAAATTCATCCTGATCTTCCAGTTCGGCTTCTTTGGCCAATTCTTCCGGAGTTTTCTTTTTTCTGTTTAAGCTTCCTCCTGAGTCCATGTCCATATTTAGTGTTTCTTCAGTTGGTTCTTGTTTTTTTTGAATTCCATACTAAAAAAAAAAGGTTAAAAAAAGATCGTTTTATTTCATGTTAAATGCGATACACAGAAATATTAACAAAGAAAGATGTGCTGAAAAACATTCACTGTGGATGTAGAATTTCTACCGACATGACAATCTGCCAGTATTTGGCCAATATCTGACCTATTCCAACTTCCAGGCATTATAACCTTCCCTAATCAATCTTAGTAGCATCACTACAAATACACAAAAGTTAACAATAAAAAGAATCTCTGGTATTAATAGAGGGAGTTCGTACTTGGAAGTCAAAAAGTTCCTCATTGAGCTGAAGGCAAACTTCCATGAAAAACAATGATACGAAATGAAGGCTGGTGTGAGACTTTGACGATCAAACTGGAAAGCTACTCCGGTACACATAAACTACATAATTGACGACGTTTCATAGCAATCCCTGCTCGTTATCATGCACCAAAAGTAATGGCTAAAAAGCCAAAGTCAAGTTGACACTTAAAAATCAATAAAAACGGAAAAACTCGAAGCACATCAATAAAAATTAGTAAAAATGGAAAGTGCTTGATAATGAAGCAGGGAGTGCTTTGAAACGTCGGAAATTGTGTATTTTAAGTACACTTTAGTGGTTTTCCATTTTGATCATTATTCCTTTTAGTGCTATTTGCAATAGCAATTGCTGCACCCACGTCTGGTGGTGGTCGATCCATTGTTAGACAATGTTAGACAATACAGGAACTGGTTTGGCAGCAACCACGATAAGATGTATGAAGGAAGTGAATAATTCAAAAAGGCAGAAATCCGGACGGGAGGACACAAATTTCATATACGACAAACGTTTGGCTTATTTTTATACGTTATTCCCTTCAATATCATGACTTACGCCTAAACACCATGGCCAAACGTCCAGCAACGAATAGCGAGGGTTCGTAAGAAAATTTCAAGGATTTTCCTGGAATATTATGTTTAAAAAAATTTCCAAGTCTTTTCTAGGACTCTAAAAATATTTACGTAAAATTAAAACAGACACAGCAACCTACAATTACAAACTTGACAAGGAAAGTTTTTGTGAACTTAGATAAACAATATTTTTGCAGGAGTTTCAGGAATCTACACTAATTTCCAGCACGTTTTCCAAGAATATCCATGAAAGAAATTATTTTCCAGAAAAGGAAAAGAGGAGCCGCTTTCAAATAGTGTTTTGGGCTGATAAAGTATCTTTACCTTTTACTTCATTCAGTGCGGTCGACCTAAGCAATTCATAACTTTTTTTTTCAGAGCATTGAACGCTACACCAACAACAAAAAAAAAAAAAAAAAAAAACTCGTTTTTCAAGAAATTAACAGACACAAGTGCGATCACGAAAATGTTGATAACATGAACAACGTTTCAGTACATAGTATTAAAATTGGGAAGGGACTGCCCAGTAAAAGACTGCAAGCACCCAAACAATGACGTTACTAGTTTTCAATGTATCCTGCGAATTAATTATGTAATCTGGTAAAACTAGCTGAAAATCCGTCAAAAATGACGGGCCCTAGTTTTAACGGATTAAATTGACAAAGTAATCAGCTTTCCCACTGTTACTTTCTTTGCCTTCAACTTTGGGGAGCGTTATTTTGCTGGCCTTCAACTTGGGGACCGCTGGCATACCTTGCTAGCTTGGAGATCCGCGTTGTTATTTTGCCTGCTCGCGGGTGGGGCGGTGTTGTTGGAGCTGGCATATCATATGTATGATCATGTGAGTTCATTCATACAATTTGAGTGATACAGCTTAGTTATACAAGCCCCATTCACTCGCTCCGAATTCTAGCCCCGCTAGCGTCCGAAGTACTCGCGATCAAAACGTGGTGCGCCATCTGGCCACAATCGTTGACTCCAAGTACTTCCGCACAAATCCAAGATGGTGGCGACGTGTGATCACCAAGCTATAGTCGCTTCACGGCCACAGAGCAGCACAAACACTAAACAGTGTGTCTAAATTCTTATTTATCATTAGAATTGTGTTTTTATTTTTGTCCCACTCGTGTCCTGCTAAAATTTACGCGATTTCTAAAACTGGAGTTCTAATGAAGTTAGCCGCTAGTTGAGATTTGTTGTTTCATTGATCGCTTTCCATAGTCGAAACCGAAATTGCATATAACGAAGCTGCAGCAATGACGCTAGAGCTTTAGACTCAGTCATAGTCACTTCCGCTGTTGTCGGCAGTTGGTGCACTCGTGGCGAATTTGAGAAACTAGAGTATCTGGTCCGGAGTTTTGCACGCGATGCTTGAGCGGTACGTGTAGCAGGTGGGTTATCCCGTAACGAAGTGTAGTTATTAATCCAAGGTTTTACGACTTGAGAGGTCTTGTAAAACAAATCGCTTGTTTTTGCGTAATATTTTTAGTACGTATAGTTAGTTAGCTAGCATTTCAGGTTCCATCTATTTGGACGTATTTCCGACTCAGCTTTGAACACGATGTAAAATTCGAATCATTACCCTTTTTTCTAGTCAGAAACATAGCTTTCTTAACAAAATACTCGTTACCGTTGAAAAGAAACAGCAACACCCAAGTCTTTGGAGTTTGACGTGCCTCCAGTCATAGCCACGATGCCAGAAGTAAAGTGGGACAATTGCTATAGGTAACTCCAATCGAAAATCTCTAGGACTTTTGCACGCCACAAACGACATGAGCACAAGGCATCATAGGGGCCATCTCTTCCCGAAAATGTGTCGAGTGGCTGAGGTCAGGGTCAATCCCGCTCCCGCAAAACTCTATCAGTTTTACTGTGATTTGAACCATGGTAAAGATGAACCGTTTTACCAGAGTAACCATGAAGAAAGAAGAAATCACAAGGTAAAGGGTAAACGAAGCAAAACAGTGTGCATTAAAGACTGGCCTTGTTAGGATGCACGATACATTAAATGCGAAGGAAAGAAAAGACAACTGCCCCGACTGGGACTCGAACTGCTTACTAGCCGAGCACTTTAACCACTTCGCTACCGGGACGGATTCTGGCTACAGGCTCCAGCCGAGCTAACTAGCTGTTCAGTCTTTCTCAGTGGTTATACATACATACAAGGAGGGAAAGCAACATTGGCCTCCACACTAGAAATAATGCAAGTAGTTAAAAATGAAGAAATCACAAGGTAAAGGGCAAACGAAGGAAGTAGTCTGCATTCAGTCCCAGTCCGGGGAGTTGTCTTTTCTTTCTTTCTCAGACTAGTGTATCGTGTATCCTCACAAGGCCAGTCATAATCCAGACTGTTTGCTTAGAGTTACCATGCTTTAAAGGATAGTTTACCCAGGTATACCATGGTAAAACTGTCCAACTATACTATAGGTCTGAAAACCACAGCATAACCGTGGTAAAAACCAAGAAAAGCAGAATTCATTTTTGCTCAAATTTGCTGTAACACCGAGAAACACACGGAAATACGCAGAAAAAGCCCCATCGTTAACACCGCACAACATGAGTTGGTGCTCCCAAATTGTTACCAAATACGGCAGACTAAAAAACATTGGGCCTACTTCAGGAAGTGAGCAAAGGCACTCTTTCCATTATGCTTTAAGAATGCCCACATTTTCCTAGAAAACGACGTTACGATAACCTTCATTTAAAACTTTTTCGAAATTAAAATTTAATCGTGTACTGCATGATGCATCTGCCAGGCTCGTGGTATGAAAAGTAATTAAGTTTACTGCCAAGTCAGTTTGCTGAAAATAATTGATGAAGAAGGAAATTAAAAGAGAGCTACAAGTGAGATTTTCTCGTGTAATTTTTACTCCCGAGGCATCCATCAATTTTGACATGACGTTATCCCGAAAGTTACGGGCCTTTTCGCCAGTAAGCCGGTCCCCTACCCATTTCTTTCACAGAGCGCTCTTCGCCTTTTTTGATCCCCGCAAGTCGGCTCGAGGTGGCGCCACGAATGGGAGCGCTTTTTCCTATTCAGTGGCCATAATTCTCGTAACATTACATTTCGGAGGCGGTACTTGTGGGTGCTCGTGGCAGACCTGACCACGGATTGGACCCATCTATTTTGCATGATAGTGCCTCCAGCTTCGTCTATTTTTTACGCTCTTCCTTACTCCAAGAAAGAAAGAAAGAAACATTCAGGAAAGAAACACCGATGTGAAAAAAAAAAAAGAAAAAAAACAAGCCCGAAAAATAAACCAACTCTTCAAAAAAGTTGTTTTTCCGTAGATGTACAAAAGTTTTGTTTCGAAGTTTGAAAATAGGCCCAGTTATAGGCCCGATCCCTTATTCACATCTTATCTATTTTAATGATTTAAAAGAAAGCAAGCCTATAAGAAAGGTGTGCATATTAG
>JAHWFP010216434.1:0-36851 GCA_023313725.1 Lithobius niger | reverse complement strand
GGTGAAGATGAGTGTTAATCAAGTTGGACATAAAGTCTCGGAAAATAGGGAAGAGTCTTTGTTGGTACTACAGTAGACAACAGTTTTAACAAATGTCAAGGGACAGGAAAAAAAAGCTACTTTATAACCAAAAATTCTCTAAACATGGAATTAGTTTTACAGATAACTCCAGTTATACGACACTGTTTTAAGGAATTTTTGATTTTAAAGGACATAGGGGTATTTGGTTTTTTTTTAAAAAGACATTTTTCGAAGACAAGAAACCTCAGATCGGAGCTAAGGTTTTAAAACAGCGATGTCGCAAGTCAATACAACTGAAGTCATTTGTATTCAGAGTCTGCATTCTTTTGGCTGGCCCTGGATGTAGTGAAGTTCCCTTCAGTTGTTACATTTAAAAACTGACTTGACGTGGTGTTGCCTTCTTTCGTTCCACCTCCTGACTATAAAAACTGGTAGTACAGAATACTAGAAGTCGTAAGCCAGTAGGCTTTCTGTAAAATCTTCATTCAAGTTCAAATTTGCAAATTAATAAAAACAAAAACTAATATGCTTCATAAAAAATATCCAAGTATTCAACGTTTTTTCTCATGTAAGATCTTGTGACGCTCAAATGCTTCATTTGTAAATGTTGTAAACTGTACCATTTTGAAAACATTAAACCACACTTACGTGGTTATCCAGCGTACTGCATTTCACCTTTGTCATCCAACCATTACAAATCGAAAATAAAATCATTTTCAATAACGTAGCAAAATCAAGACCCGCTCCATAAAGCCTTAAAGGCGCCCGTTCACCATTTCGACAGCATTGCTCATATTCTAAGCACAGCATCCACTTTCCAGATTCTCCGTCATCCAAGCTGATGTGATCTAGTTTAGTTACGAAAATCGTGGCGCTGTTCCAAATAGTGTTGTTCCATTTTTTATTTACCGCTATTTTCTTTATATTGCTCGAATATTCTTCGGTGTTGCATCTAGGAGTTGAAAAGGCGCCTTTAATACGGAAGTTGAAACCCCAAAGAAAAACAAAACAAATATGCTACATAAAAATTGTACAAGTGTTTAATGTTTTTTCTTGTGCAAGATCTGGTGATAATCCAAAATGCTTAGTTTTCTTTAGCATAGAAAGAGAGTGTATTTGGAGGCAAATTTCAAGTAATATTTTGAAATTAATTTCAAAAGGAATAGGTTGTTCCGACTTGTGTACAACATTAGTGACTGCAATGCATATTTTGGCAAACAGTAGGCTTACTTTACAATCCTTCTGGTTCTATTAGCAGTGATGTACATTTGTTTTTCATAAATGAAAAGGGCTCAGAACATTATTAGTTGAGGTTCTAAAGCCAGGGTTCGTACCAGTGCTTACAAGTCCTTATTTTTCATTTTACCATTTGTAAGGCCTTACAAGTCCTTGAAAAATTGAAAATGCAGCACTTAGTCCTTGCAAGTCCTTTTATTTTCCATACTAGTTGAATAAAGCCTCTGCTGGCACTTTATGTTTATATATCATTTCAAATTTATTTTCTTAAAATCATTTGAATGCTGAGCCCCAAGCTTCTTCACGGCTGCATTCATAAAGTGAATGGCAGTTTCATTCAGAAATCTTGGAAACTGTTACATGGCAGAGTGAAAAGTTAATATTACATATACAGTAGCCTACCTACTAAGCTCTCGTAATCCTCTTAATAAGAATTTTTGTTCTGGTTAGCTTGCCCTAGTTTTTCATGGCAGTGACTACAGTCAGCACGAGACTTTAATTTGGAGTTACTGTAAGGACGTTTTGTCCAGTCACGATGCCAGTGTTTGGCATGGCAGAGTACAAAGTTGGTTTTATGTACATACTGACTTTGGTATACATGAGAATGCATATTTAGGTGGGCAAGCTTGCCGCAGTCTGATTCAACGCACCCTCCTTTTTTGTCCGCTCATGTTTAGTATTGCTTGTTAATATCTGGTAGTTTTTTTTTCTTGTTGTAAGAGACTGGGAACAGAGCTAAGAGCAAACTTCTGTTGCGACTGTTTCGAGACTTTTGTATCGTTTTCTTGGATATAACTTGAAATTGGAATGAATTTGCAATATAATTCAACCGAAAATAACTATACAAAATTATACCTATAATGATGTGCTTTACTAGTTGCTTCGTGAGAAACTAAAGTTTTACAAGTCCTTACTGAACTAAACTTTACCAGTTCTTACTAAATTTTACAAGTCCTTACAAGTCTTTGAAAAAAGTCCTTGCAAGTCCTTGAAATCCGTTCAGCCGAAATGGTACGAACCCTCTAAAGCACAAAGACGAAAATGTATGGTAAAACAAGGTAAAAGAGCTTAAAATACTACTTAAATTGATGTTCTGAAGCATAAAAACGAAAAAATGTATGGTAAAAAAAGAAAAGCTCAAAACATAATAAGTTGGAGTTCTAAAGCACAAAGACGAAAATGTGTGAAAAAAGAGCTCGGAACATTATTTTATGTATGGGTTCTAATGCACAAAGATAAAATAGGTATGGTTGAAGAAGATGAATATTCTACCAAATAACAGCAAAACTTTGGTTATCCGTTTTGGCAGCTTAGTGACAAACAGCCATGCAGACTTTGTCCAATTTTTCTTATTAACGAACAGTGCCGAAGTCATAAATTCTACTAAAACAACCATGCAGGTTCTTAGTTTTGCACGTTAATTCATTTACCAAACCACCGTCAGATCTTATATTTACTGTAGTTCATCCTTCTGTTACCTAAAAGTGGTACTGTAGTTCATTACTCTAAACTAGCTGTACCCCCGGCGTAACATACGTCGGTCTAGCCGGTTCCCGAATACCTAATTACCGGTCGAAATGGCGCCGATACCCTCCCCCCCCCCCCAATCCTCTTGCCTCCCTCCCCCACATTCTCCCACTGCATGGTCAGACTGAGCCACCTCCCTGGTCACCCCTTTCCCCTTTCTCGCTTGAACTTCAGTAACACACGCACACATATGATGAATTTGCTCTGTGCCACCCAAGCCTATTATATATAGATCCTTTTGCCGACTTCTGTTCGCAAAAGGTGTTAGTTAATGTTGTTGAATCAACTTATTCACTGCAGTTAACTCTTGTTAATTGTAATATTGATGCCAAGAAAGTAAAAGTGTTGAATTTTGATGTATATGTACATAGAAAATTGGTTAGACTATTTAATTTTATGTTTGAATTTGAGTCGACTGCGAAATTGTTTAAACCTGCGGACGCCATTTTCCGTTTTCCTACAAACCCAGAACGCAATTTTCCGGTGAAATTTACAAACACCACCGTAGATGCTTTATTACTAAACGGGACATTTAGTCAAAATCAGACCATTTTTAACCTGGCCTCAATTGGAGAACCAGCCATTGTATAATTTTCGGTAATGTAGGCTTCTTTAATAGTGCAATAATTCGGCAAATCTGTATTGTGAACTTGATAACATTGCTTTTGGTTTATTTGAAGGTCTGTTTTATGTGAAGAACATGCTGTTTTACTGTTCTTTTCATGGAATTACTGCTCACCCATAGTTAGCGACCCAACTTCTACTACTTCGAGGGAGGAAAGTGACCCAGCCAGAATTCGAGTCCAGGCACAGTTGGATACCCAGCCATTATAGCATTTATGATCTATCGTCCGCTTAATAAGCCATTAAAAACCATGAAATGAAGCTGCAGATGATGTAATCCCATTACACCAATTGGACATTGCAGTAAAAGTCAGTATGCAGATATCTGATTGATAAAAAAAATCCACGTCATGTATAGACAGGGAACCCTGATCTTAGTTCAGGTCAACTTCTGTTACCTCAGAGCTACCACAATACTATTAAATTACTACAAACTGGCCTTAAAGCTTTATGGTAGTCACAAATATGACCCCCAAGGGAAGCACAAAGTAGGTCACTAACTTTGGTACCAGAAATACACTGGCTACTTACATAATGAAAGAGTAGATATGAAAAAAAATGGCACGAACATAAACAGCAAAAGCAATAGTGAATTTCGTAGATACGTGGCCTTTCTGAAATATTTGGCGAGGGTGTGACATGAAGTTTATGATCCTCGAAGGGTTAAAAACTAGATTTTAAACAAACATCAACTTCATAGACCTATAATTAGTAAGTTAATTATCACCTTCTGTAAACTACACATGTGAAGCACACTTATTTTCCCGTGTAGTTCAACTGCTTCAGGTCTCATTTTCTCTGCTAGGTTTTAATTCTAAAATAAATATGGAAACACGATTGGTTAACATATACTGCAAGCCGGTGTTCTCAGTATAGTTTTATTTTTTTTTAGGAACCCCCAAAGGATCTGAATCTTCTTCAACATCCCCGTGTGGTTTGTACGCCTCATCTTGGCGCCAGTACTCACGAGGCTCAAACACGTGTAGCTGTTGAAATTGCAGAACAATTTGTAGACTATGCCAACGGACGAAACTTGATTGGTGTGGTAAGTCATACGTGCACGATTATTCCCACACTTTTTTTTAGTTGTTTCTTTTCCTAGCATCACTTCCTAAGATGAAAGCCAGTGGTGTATTGGGAAATAAAATAGCACCAGAGCTATGTGGTGGGCGGCCATGATGAGAGAAGCAGACACCCCTCTGCCGCCACAATTAACCTCTAAGCTGCTTTAGTTCAGTCTACCTAACAGCTGCTAGCTAGCCTAGCTTCCAGAAGAAAAACAGGAATTTGGTAAAGCCTAAATTTAAAAAATAAGGGGCACAATTGTTAATTCAGTTGCGACTGTCTCTTATGGTTAACTGCATAACTGTGATTATTCAGAGTTTAAAACCAATTTCTCTCCACCAGCAATTTACTTACTGAGGCAATATATTTGTGTGGCTGTGTGTGCTGTTGATTTAGTTTGCATTCATATAGAATAGGATACTATGCACACGATGGTGAGTTAGATTATTGATTTAAATCGTGTTTTGATATCACTACGACTACGATATAGCCACACACTTGCTTTGAATTATTCAGGCTTTTATATTTAGTGTAGAAATAAAAAAAAATGGCTGGTGACTTGGCTCTGATTAAGTGTACAGTTTCAGGGTTGAGATTTTATTTCCATCAGTCTTTCTTTTTTTTCCCCGTTTCTACTTATAGATGCACCCCCTCCCCCAATGAATAAAAAAAAAAAAGAGTAATTTCCTTCCATTTTGTCATTTTCATGTGTAGTCCGACTCATCATTGATATCTTTGCTTCATTTCGACTGATTTAGCTGAAAATCAGCCATCTGCAAGCCGAATTTGTAGTTGACTGTTGGTGGCCAAAAAATTTGCGGCTAGCCACAATTTAACTGAAATTTCTGTTAAGCCAGCTGAAAATGACTAAATAATGATATTAAAAGGGTATGGTGGGGGGTGGTGTACCCCTCCTTCTCTGCAACCACGACGAGCGAATACAGTCTCAACTCTTAAACTAAAACGAGGACGATAAAAAAAATTATAAAAAAAATTGAACTTGGATAAGCAATTTGCGCTCCTTGCCAGAGTCTTTCTCCCCCCCCCCCCCTTCCCCTTCCCCCCGCTAGCCACAACCGCATAATGACAGTATTTTTATAGACTATTATGGCCGCATACTGGCTTTCATGTGTTACGGTCCCCGGTTGTGTTAATGATGTGTTGTTTTCTTTAGGAAAAATTCCAAAGCGGTTCTTACTGTGAAAGTTCATATTCAAATTTAAGCGGATGGAATAAAACCAAAAACGCTTATTGCCCACTAGCGGACACACACTTTTCGCAAACTCAGTGTCCTGCTAATTTTCGATAGACTGCTATCACTGACACTGACGTCTGTCTTCATCAAGCTTGCTGGAAACGCTGTTCACCATGTCTACATGTCTGCTCTCTCCACGAATTCAATTTGGAACATGGTGTAGCCTCTCATACTTCTAATGCTTTCAGTTTTCCTCATTCCACATAGTGCAGAGTTGCTCCGGAAGTACTTTCTAAGGAAAAATGGGATGTTGGGGTTAGATGGACTTGGGAATTCATAAAATTGATCCCACACATCAATTTGGCAAATGCTTGTCAAATTAAGTATTTGAATGAAGCAAGGCTGCAGTACGCTCCCATCCTGTGGTATGGTCCGTGGCCACGCAATGAGCTGCGATGCTGTTTTCTCCCGCAGTATATTCACATCCGCCATATGTTGTTTCACTCGCGTCGCCACTCCTTTTCTGGTATTTTAAACCGAGATGTATAGCTTCGAATTGAATCACTTATCGCCTTTCCATTCAAACCTATCTCACCTTCCATAAGCCGTTGTTATGCCGGGCAAGTGCCTCTTGGCAAGCGAAGGAAGTGGCCGAAATCACCGCCATCCTCCTTTACTTCGAATACCCGTTATGGCTATGCCTAACCATTGACTTGCCGTGTTTTTGAGCTGATTCTAAATAACTGTCACAATAAGTAACATTCTGAGATTTTCCACAGGTTTTACAATGATTACCTGACTGCTAAGCGTCATAATTTGTTTCACCTATACTCGAAATCTCAAAACCTGCAGGGTATACGAATGTTCATCGGTGAAGTGATAGATGCTGCTGGCATTATGTGTCGAAATCCTGTCTTAGCTAAACGTGAGCTTAAACCATGGCACAATTTAGCTTTACTAGACTGTTTGGGATTGGCTAGATTTTACAAAGTCTGAATCTTATATAGATAGGATAAATTATAATTCACCATTTTTTAAGTAAAAAAAAAATTTAATTAAACTCTATAAAACGTAACTTTAAATATTATAGTTATTACGCCTTATTAGTGTCCCCACCTAGTGTCAAATGTAACTACTGTACCTGGAGCCAAAATACACTGCATGGTGGTGCAACAAAAAGGTTTCTGAAGCGAGGCTTTCTTTTATTAGTTCCTGGTGTTACATATTAATCATAGAGATTCTTTTTTTTCAATTTCATCCAAAAATACTTCCTGTTACTGGTTAATTCGTTTAGATTAATGGTTTTTACCATAACTTTAAAAATCCGTGCTATTTCGTGACTCTCCCGTCTGGTGACACGTGCTTACTAACTTCCCAGCAAGTCTTGCGACGCTTCCTTACTGTTGTTTAGGACATCGTTGGAGTCGGTTGGTTTTTGCTTGCCTATGCCCAGTACTTCATTTTCAATTGGGGGTGTGTTATACATCCACCGAAAAAGCCCAAATCTGTGCAAAATTTGCCTCATACATGCAGAAGAAGAACAAAGAAAATTCGAAATGACATGATGTAAGTCTGACCAGAAACTGGAATAGCGGCATCGTTCTGCATCTTCTGACTCGGCATGCAGGTTGTTAGAGGGGACTAATTAATGTGGATTGTAATACAACCCAATAGTATTTTGCGTAGTAAAATACCACCTGTTATTTCTTCCCCTCTAGCTTTCCCTAAAGTGTCCCAGGATCGATTGTGAATTTGACGGCGTTAAAAGTCAACAGCCCTATTAGCGGAACCTTGTACTTCAACGCCGACTTCATTAAACGTACACAACGAAACATTACTTCCACTTTAACACTTTTGTCAGACACACTGTAATTTTATTTGCTAGTTATGAATGTAAAAGGTGAATCGAGATGTTAGAAGTCAACTAGGCATGGTCAGTTCATTGTGCTTGGCTATGCATTCCAAGATGGTGGGCTTCCAGGTAGTGCGAATTTCGTCCTTGACCTCCACTATACCTCAACGTGCACAATGGCGGTTCGTTGGGCCCCACCATTCCTCTTGGGAATGATGTCACAAGATGATTCCTCCTTGTCTATCAAGGATTTTCAGTAGGATATAGCGCATCTTTGACACCCAAAGCTGATTTTTGGACAGTAAGTGATGTCGCCATCTCTGGTCAGACCATGAGGGGCCAAGGTAAACGTCGGCGCTATATGTTGGATCGTACTTACAAGTTGTCAGACGCAGTTCGTAAAGTGGCGGTGTCTAACGACAAATCGCACAATGCCAAATCGTACCCCTCTAAATCGCTCCTCGTCGCTACGTCATATCAAGTCTCCCAAGGCGTTGTGAGTAGCCATATCGTTGCGCTCAGCCAGGTCTCCGAAAAACATGCATAAGAAAGCTTCTCGTGTAGGAAGTTCAGACCAAGTTCCTCTGCCGCGTAGAAAGCTAAAATCAATTACGGATTCTGAGTCGGTTGTTTTGGGAAATTCTTTACTGTCTCAGAAACGTCTAAAGTACAGTAGATTATATCCGAACCTCGATTATCCAAACACCTTGATTATGCGAACTCCCATTCTTGCAAAATATTCATAAATTTGCCATTTTATAGCGAGGGAATAAGCATTAACTTTGCTTTATTTATGTTCCTGGAGTCATTTCATGCAAATTTTTCTTTTCAGTCGTCTTATGCAATCAAGCATATGTTAGTTCACAAACACTGAAACTGAGTAAAGAAAAACGTTTTCCTCTGTTATTTTGCATTTAAATTGGATTAGCCGAATTTTCGATTATCCGAACACCCTACGGTCCCAATTAGTTCGGACAATAGTTTTACTGTATTGTGTTTCGGGAGATTTTTACAGTATCTGCAATATGTGTCTGTCCATACAAATTAAACTGTTTTGGGGTTTTCGGGAGATTCCTTGCCAACTCGGTTTAGTAATTCAGACCCGTCCGATGAAAACCGTTTTGTGCAGATTCATTCGGTTGAGTCGGGGTGTAGGGTGTATTAAGTCACAGGAGACATGTATCACGGATTGGGAGTCGCCACAATGTCAAGTGCTAATACCTTCTAATAGCCACATAGATATAATAGTTTGATCAAGAATGCCCATGAGTCGTCACTGATGACAATGTGTTGGACCCCTGCCAAATTTCCGTACCCATGTTTTCAACGAATACAATTTTGCACTAAGCCTCAGATCAACATGGATCTCTGGAAATATAATTTTCACAGCGTTCGCATAAGCTTGGAAAACCCTTGAAAAGGCTTGAATTTTCGTATTCGTAATAACCACTGGTTTGTTTCTATATTATTTTTTTGACCAAGACCGAAATCGGATATTTCATCACCGTGCAAGTGGTTTACAGGGTTTGTACCAGTGTTTACAAACTTTATAAGTCCTTATTTTTCATTTTGATATTTGTAAGGCCTTGCAAGTCCTTGGAAAATCTGAAATACAGTACCTGGTCCTTAAAAGTACTAATTTTAATATCCATACCAGTTATATGGTATGGAAATCTGGAAAAACCACATGCTGTTCAATATTTTGAGAATAGTGCATACCTGGATTCTTAAAGGGAATAATTGGAGTGGCACTCGTAGACAAATTTGTAGACTTGTGAAACCATTAAAAGGACGCGCATACACTATTCCACTGGAGACAACCTTGACTCTCTTCGCGTGACGCCACATAAGGACTGGCCCCAGCGTGTTCAGCAGTCACGTGCCACGAATGAACCAACCTGAGCTCTCGATACTAACAGAGGCACCAACAGCTTTTGAATGGAACTAACTGCTCCGTTTGAGCATGGAATAGAGCAGTGAGGTTGTGGATGATTCGAGGAATGCAGCAGCAACGTTGAAATGAATTATGTCTGTACTGATGGTAGTAGGTAAGGGAGTTTCTCGGGATTCCCAGATTTCAAATGTAATGAGATAGCGGCCGAACGTTGCAAAGTTAATGAGTTGCTATCGCTCGAAACAAGCACTATTTTCATCAAAAGGATGGATTACTCCAGAGGTGATTTTGAAAAGTTGAGAAGACTGCTGGCTGAATTTGATTGGTCTTCCAGATTTTCTGGTAATGTTGAGGCCGACTGGTCCAGCTTTAAAGAGACTCTTTTGGAGTTTGTCGACGTCTGTGTCCCAAAGATTAAAATTCTGGCTGGTAAGCGTAAGCCACCTTGGCTGTCGGGGGAAGTGCTTCAAAGGATTGAGGTGAAAGGCCGTATGTGGGGTCTTTACAGGCGCTACCCTACTAGGAGGAACTACAAAAAGTTTAGGTCTGCTAGGCGTAAGGCATGCAAAGCTCTGCGCAGAGCCAAACATCGTTTTGAAGCAGACCTGCCTGGAAGACTTAAGAACAACCCACGAGCATATTGGAGCTACGTCAATCGTGTCAAGAATAAGACTAAGTCCTTTATGGAGTTTGATACTGCAAGGGGCAGTCGTACGAAGGGTGACACGGAAGCCGCTGAGGTGCTTCAGGAACATTTTTGCTCCGTGTTTACTCCTGAGGATGACCTTGAAGCTTTCTTCCTGAGTGATTTTTGGCATTCGATTGACGCAGACCAGGACAGAAAGAGGACGCTTGAAAATGATTTTGTTTCCGAGCTCTGTGTGTTGAAGATGCTGCTCAGTGTTGATGTGTGTAAAGCTGCTGGGCCCGATGGTATTCATCCTCGCATTCTTCGGGAAGAAGCCTATGAAATTGCTAAACCGATTACTCACCTTTTTGCGTTGACACTTCGTAAGGGGGTTGTTCCACGTGACTGGCGGATGGCCAATGTTATAAGGGAGGAAATCGTAGGGAACCTTCAAATTATCGACCTGTGAGCCTCACGAGTGTGATCTGCAGGATTTTGGAGCGTATTCTGCGTGGACATTTGGGAGAGGAATTGAAAAGGAGGGGGGTTCCATCTGACGTGCAGCAGGGCTTTGTGCGTGGCCGCTCATGCCTTAGTAATTTGCTTTTGGCCCAGGATGATTGGATGGAGGCTGTTGATAGTGGTGCTCATGTTGACTGTATTTATTTGGATTTTTCCAAGGCTTTTGATAAGGTCCCCCATCTGCGCTTAGTGAGAAGGCTGCGTGATCTTGGAGTAAATGCTACACTTGTTGATTGGGTCGAGGCGTGGCTGAAGGATCGCATCCAGAGGGTCGTCGTAAATGGCCAAGCTTCTTCGTGGAAGACCGTCACAAGTGGGGTGCCCCAAGGCAGCGTCCTTGGCCCCCTTCTTTTTGTTGTGTTCTCCGACAATGCATGGGATGATATCACTTCCCGTGTTTTGGCTTTTGCTGATGACGGAAAGATGGGCCGTAAGATTTGTAGCATTGAGGACTGTGAGGAGCTTCAGAGGGATTTGGACAGGATGGTGGCGTGGACCAAAGATGCTATGATGACGTTGAATATTGCGAAATGCCACATCCTGCGTATTGGCTGGCGGCCAGGAAAGCTGGCATTTCCTTACAAAATTGGTGGAGTGTCCCTTAATGAGGTTGAGTCTGAAAAGGACTTGGGGGTAGTCGTCTCTGCGAATGCTAAGCGGGCTAATCAGTGTGCTGCTGTTGCGACCAAGGCTAACCGGGCCCTTGGTCTTTTACGGCAGACACTTTCTACGCGGTCGCCGAAGGTGTTGGTGCCAGCTTATAAAGCCTTAGTCAGACCTCTGTTGGAGTATTGTTCTCCTATCTGGTCCCCGTATCTGTTGGGTGACATTAGGACCGTTGAGGCAGTGCAAAGGAGATTTACGAGGATGTTTTGGAGTGTACGGCATTTGGAATACGAGGATCAGCTGGGCTCGCTTGGGTTGGAAACCCTTGCTGAACGAAGGCAAAATCTCGATCTGATTTGTGTCTTCAAGCTCCTGAGCGGGCTCGTTGACATCGATTGGAGGAAGCTATTGACTCTTCGGGTGGATAGGTTTGCTGGACCTCGTACTTTGTTTCTTCGCCGATGTCGCGTGGATGTTCGAAGGTTTTGCTTTGGTGTCAGGGTGGTCAGGGCGTGGAATGCTCTCCCTGATGACGTCAGATGTGCGCCCTCCCTCGGTGTTTTTAAACGTCGCCTGTCCCTATGCAAAACCACGGGATAATTGGTGGCTTCCACGGTTTTTTTTGTCCTTATGGATTTTCGCCGTGTTTGGATTCATATTTTTACTTACTTATACTTATACTACTTATACTAATATCCTGCAGTGGCGGTGCCAGACCTAGGTCAAAATAATAGTGCCTTGACCAGTTATCGCGCCGTTCTTTGAAAAGGTCATAAACTATTGAGCCGAGCATTGACGGCAATGCAATGGGGTGCTGAACTAAAGACCAAGCTTTGCTGTGCTGCACATTGTTGTAGTATGCTTTTCTGCATTACACAGGCTAGTTGTCAACGGCTGACGCTTTCGGTAAACAAGCTGGGACATGTTGCTAATGTTGGCTTTGGTGGCAACGGTTTAGGCAATTAATGTCAAACAGTATCTAAGAAATATTGTTGTAGCTGGTAAGTTCTTCCTTTAATTATTCAACCATATTTACAAACATAATATTTTATTAGTGACAATGTAAATTTATAAACAGTCAATCAAGAGCATTTTAACATGTTTTTGAAAATTGTTGTCTGTTTTTTTTGGGATTTATTTTCGTGTTGTCTGGTGTTTTCTGTTTTGTACGGTGGATATTAAAACTTAACTCTAGCAGTTTACAATAGGGTGGAAATCAAGACACGTTAGCATGACTACGCTAAATTGTTGATGTTTCACTGTTATTGCACTGTTGTTGCATGAAGGTGGCAAGCGTAAGCATGTGTCTTTATCTGGTGCAAAAGTTTTATAGACTTCCACGAGCAGCTGGATAAACCACATGTTCCATAATTTTAGAATAGGGAGTACCTGGATTCTTAGAGGAAATGATTGGAGTGACAGTCATCGAAATTGTGTATAGCTAAAGGGTCCACAAAGGAAATGTAGGAGGTACATTGCTCCGAGTGGCGTGTTATGAAGATGTCTTCAGCGGGAAAAGACTGGGTGGACAGAAGGTTTACGTGGTATGTTGGCATTGGTGAACAAAGGTTTTCTGCAATTGCAGAATTTTGCAGAATATCTACGACTCCTAACATTGTGTATTTTTTTTCCCAATCAAACTGTTGATATGTGTGTTACCACACAAGTTCAACGAACAAACCTTAATGTAGCAGAATGAAGGACTTTTTGCAGAAAATTGCAAAATTGGGGTATTTTTTGACTGAATTACAAACTTTAGAAAAACTTAATTGGCTTTGCATAATAGCAGGAGCATATAGGTAACAATAGGAGCGTGTGTGGCTAATCTATGTTACGAGTGCATACTTTAGTATGCTGTACTAATGTCGAAAGGTGCAGCAATACTGCGCCTGTGCCAAGTTGTCTAAAGAGTATGACGCAAAAGAAATGTTTGCTATAAAAGCATCACTCCATTTTATTGTTGGCTAGGATAACTTATGAACAACAGATTGTGTGTTTGTTGAATATTTTTATTCTTTGACATTGTTTCCATGTTAAATACATTGTTTAAAAACAAAAGACCGAAAATTAGAACGTGGCACACACCTCTATCCCTCCCCAGTACCTTAGCTGAGAATTCTGGGGCCCCCCTGCGAGAAAACATCTGGGCCCCTGTTATTGCAGGGTGAATTCAGAATTTTCGGTGCGATATCGGTACTACATATTTGTTGTAGGCTACATTACTACCTTTTTTCATGAATTATACAATGAAAATTAAAAAATTTTGCCCAGTATTTCAATTTTGTGTTATTTCCTTGGGAGAGGGTACAGTAAAGGTAAATTTTTGCTTGGTCTTGCAAAACACGCACACAACCATTTTAAATCAAAAGACTAATGCATCAATTGCAAATTTGAATTGCAAACTACATGAAATGCAAAAACAAAAACAAAAAAAAACGGCACTGCACAACTACACGGTTTTAGTTAACCGACCATCCACATGTAGCGTTTCGACAGATATGAAGAACCTCCTTTAGGTAGAAGTCGTCCGATACGATTGGCTGAAAGTTGTTAATCATTGTTCAACACAAATAATAATTTCCTTAATTTCTTTTCTTCTTCGTGTTGCTAGTTATGGTACGTAGGAACTAAAGACACAAATTGTTATTTTTTTTTTTTTTAGTTTTGCTAGCCAGCTTCATTTTGTAGAGAACAGAATGGGGTGGGACATTTTGTTTTTAGTTCGTACTCCTAAAATTACTACTAGCAAGTGAATGACTAGATGTAGGTTTTGAGTGGGTCAGGCAAGTTGTCTGTCTGGTTCGGGCTAACGGTTAGACGCACAAGCTGTTAGCCCGAACCAGATTAGTTTGGAAAATGGTAATTAAAAACTGAAATTTTTTTCTGCAAGCTCGGAAATCTGGGGCCCCCATTTAAGCGAGCCCCCCCCCCCCCCCTCTTGCGGGGGCTGCGGGGGCTACACATACGACCCTGTTCTCCCATACAGGTGGCGACCTCTGCTAACACATTCATACACCACTGTAGAGGCTCCTGACTGAGTAGTGAAGTGCAAGTTAATGAGACACGTTCCTGTTGTTTCTATGCGCTCCTGTTTATAGGGATTGGAAAACGTGTACGAGGTTACAAACTTAAAACACTTTTTAAATTTCTACACAGGTTAAATAAGGCCACTTAAAAAAAGAAAGTTGGTTCTCGGGCATTTATCTCATGAAATCCGTGCGGGCGGGCGGAATTTTATTTTTCATTTTATTTATTTGTCGGCCCTATTTTTCCATACATTTTGGGGAATTATTTTTTATTTTGTGTGAATTAAAGACCACTGCCTCGTAATTCTGCTAACCACATGTCCATAAAATTATTTAACGACAAGAATGGTAATTTTATATTGTCTTCTCACTAAGGACCATTTTTGATCTGTAACTGCTATTTTTGCCGCGTCGTTTCTTTTTATTTCTCATCAAAAAATCGATGCGGGAGGGCCTGAGAACCAACTTTTCTTTTTTTAATGGCCTAAGTAACACAATTTTCTGCTTGATTTGGTAACACAGCAAAAAATTAAAGCATTAGGGGTTCAAGTTTATACTTAATGTTGTGTCGTGAAATTTGCTTTCGCAGAAAACATGGGTCTCTAATTATGAACCATTGTGATCCTAAAAGCATGGAATGGAATAAGTCTTTGCACATGCAAGGATTTTGCAGAGCTAGACAGATGATGTTTGTGACTATGATGTAAAGGGCTGGCACAGGAATATATGCAAGACATATTTATTTGTCTTTCACGTATTCTACTGGAATTAATTTGAATTAATGGGGTCTATATTTTTTTAGGTAAATGCACCCACTTTGTCAGCAGCAATGAAATCGGAAAATCGTCCTTGGGTTGACTTAGCCGAGGCTCTTGGGAAATTGACCAGAATAGTTGCGTCTTCAGCTTGGCAACATAATGTAGATATTACTCTTATTGCTCATGGTACGTATTCTAAAATCATGAAAGGATTGTTGCATAATAAAACACTGTTTACCTTTCAAGTTTTTTTTCCCCACTGGAGACCTTTGAGTAAGTACATGGGCTGGCCTGCTACACTTTTGGTTACCTATTCTGCTTTGGCTTTAATTAAAATTTGTACGTTTTCCCATGATTTATGCACATGTTGCCAATTCCGGTCATAGGTTTGCACATTTTCAAAAGGTGATGGTGAGGTAGGGGCACAATTGGGCAACGAGCCAAATTTGTGTACCAGGTGTAAATAAACAGAACTATTATCATTATGTTGCTTAACATCCGTCCAAAGGGCTAAGGATGTGTGTCTCTCTTCCATCTCTGTCACTTCCCCTGCCACATCTGTATTTCTAAATGCATGGATCCCGATGATTAGTAATGGCCAGTCAGTAATACGATGCCATTCTGCAGTATCATATTATTTTTTCCGTAACAGTCTAGTTTAGTATAGTACGGAAATGTGTGTAAAGAAACATCGCAACAAAACATTATGCCAATGTTGCCAACGGCGGGCGGCTTGAAGGGCTTAACAGTGTTGATTACAAATCTGATTGTGTTGCCACTGTACTTCCTAGCGTAAATTTGAGCTAGAGTCCACTCAATTCTGCACCATTGAATCATGTTTGCAAAAATCATAAGTCTTTGTTTAAAAGTTTTTGTAATGATGTAGCCTATCAAAATGTCACCAAACAATGGGGGGGGGGGCGCCCCAGGCTTGGGTTGGTCACCTAAACAAAGTTTTACTTTTTAGATCAGGTAAATATACATTACCTGATTTAATTTGTCACTCTCATGGGTCCTCATTGCTTCTTCCAGAAATTAGAAGTTGGCTTCTCGGCCAGTCCCGTAGCTATCCTAATGTGCATGTCCGGACGCAGTCCTCTTATATAAGCATTGGCGTGAGAACATATTTCCATCTCTTTTTCTCTGGCTGCCACGCGACGCCCCTCAATCTGCCCATCGAGGAATGGGCCATTAGTTCCCGGTTCTGGCCGCTGTCCCTCTCAACACTTTTCCATGTTAGGGCCGGTATGACCTGGGTACCTCGGCTTGGGTGGCCTCTTCATCACGCCTTTTTGGCAGGAACAATCTGCTCTGTTCACCCACGGTTCCCTACTGTGGTCCCCGCGACGGACTAGGACTGTTCACACGGTCCCCAAGATTCCCGTAGTCCCCTGCGTTCTCCTCTGTCCCTAAGGGCCCCACGACCGGCGGACACTGCTGCTTCGGCTCACCGATGTACCCATGTTTGGACGATCTTCTCAGAAAGCGGCCACATCTGCGGGCTGGTCCACGGTCCGCTGTTAGTACAGTCCTCTACAGTCCACACAATCCCCTCGACCTGGGGAAGCTACTTCTGCGGCTCGTCACTACGCCCTTAGTGCCCGTGCACCTAGACGCCTGGGAATCGGGGACCAAGCTCCAACGCAACTGGGCCAAGTGCCTTTTATGGCCCACTATCCGCCGTCCACCTGTATCCTTAAAGACACTGCCGTTTTCATCACTACGAAGTATGGTCAGGCGCCCAGGGCTTGAGAAACCTTGTGCCCCCTTCTTCACCTTCTTCCACCAGCCGATTATAACTAGGTCGGTCGTGGTTATCCCTTCACTAGCTCGTCTGGATCACCTGCCTTTCTCGGTTCTTACCGTGTCCATGACTGTTCCTTGGTCTCCTACACAGAAGATCCCTTCAGTAGAGGGGCTCACGGTCTGTGGTCCCCTCTCGATGCCTTTGCAGTCCTCGATCCACGGGCCAAGGGGCCGAACCAGCTACTACTGCATTCGATGTAGATATAACAGCAACTAGACACTGCGCATTTACCTGCAGACGTTTACTTCATCCTGTACTAGCCCCAACTAGCCACAACTTTGGCCCGACATTGCGGCCCCTCCATACGCTTGTACGATCCATCTGCCTTCCCGTGCATTACGTCCGACATCAGAATGCCGCAGATGGTACTATGGCGGTAATTTTCTTCTTGCACTAGATGACGAATCAGTTTCCTGCTGTTTTCCTTCGTATCGTCCAAGACCCTTCCTTTACCAACTCTCGGGGGTCCGGGGGATCTGCACTCGGGCCTCGGGCAGCACTCCGCAGTCCTCTGTCTCCTGTCTCCTGTCACCTGTCCCCTGGCCCCTGGCCCCGCTCGTCTGCATCTTCAGGGATACATTTCACTGTCCGGGCCGCATCCACCCTTCGAGACTCACAGAACAGGCACTCAACACTACCGCGATCCCTTGTCTCCTGTTCGCTGTCTTCTGTCTCCATCGACTGTTGTACAACACGACCTTGTATGCCTCTACGTTGCCGCCTCATCAATGCCACTGTCAACTGTCTTCAGCTTATGGGTTCGTTGGATTGGCTGCCCCCACCGGCCGCTCCAGATTGTGCCCCTGGTGGCCCTCAGCACTTGGTTCACAGACAACTCGGGTACCGCTTTTTACTAGCCTCCAGGCCTTCCCTTCATCGGTCCTTATCGGCTTTCGAAACTCCTCGATCCTCCGGTACCCACTGGTCCCTTCGAACCATTGGTTCTTCCCTGCAATGTTTACATCTCGTATGCACCCCTTTCGCTGGGGCCATTGATGCCCCCCCCCCCCCCCACCCTCTTCGGTTCCTTGTCGTTCCCTTTCTTCACGACTGGTCTACATGTTCACACGTTCCTTTAGCATGAACTACAGCTGATCCACGACCCTTCGCTTGTCTGTCCCGCTAACACCCCTCAGAGGGACCACACGCTCTGCCGTTATTGCCCCATGAGGCTGTTGTTTCCCGTGGCTGTCTTTCGCAGTCGTCTGCGGTCCCCATATACCTTGCCCTCCCTCAGGTCCTTCCTTCTCCAGAAGTTACGTACAGGCACTTGGCGCCTAGGTCTTCGATCAACTGCAACCGCTTCACGTTCCCCCTCCCTGAGGCCGCCGGTACATGACAGTCCATCACTCACCATATCGTTTTGCTTATGGCTCGCTACGAACTGACTAAGCCCCCTCGATTGTTTCACGATCGCCCACGCTGTTCTCTACGCCATTTACAGCTTCTAGAAAAATCGGTGTTCTGCTGGTGGGTCATAGCCACCCAGTCCCCTCTGTAAGGCCCATCCTTCTCAACCTGGTCGTCCTGTTGCTTGCTACCCACCGCTGTTCCTCAGCAGCAACATTTCTAGGAGTCTCCTTTATGCGACCCTCCAACGGGTTTTCCAACCCATACTGACGCCCGTGCCCTTCCCGGATGATCTGTTGATTCAACAGCTGCTACTTCCTTTCAATTCACTGTATTTGCTATAACTACAGCTTGGGCTCGATACACAGGCCCAGGAGGGTCCTATCCACACCCCCTTTCGGTTACTTCCATGTCACCCAAGTCTTTTGTCTCTCGGCGTACTCGGTCTTTGATCACTGCATCTGCGGTCATTCTGTTATATCGCCCTTGCATCACTAGGATTGCTAAACTCCTCTCCCTCCCTGCAGGCCGAGACAACAACCTTCCCGGTCGGACGGGGACTGTGCTGCTACTCATGTTTGTCCTCTGTCTCTTCCTCATACGGGGACAGCCTAACCGAGTCCTCCCTTTTTCACATTGCGTTTGCTGAAGAGGACAAGACTAGAGAAGAGATGTCGCATTCTCCTACTTTTTCCTTGCGGCTGTCCAACCTGTTGTTACGTTCCAGTCTATTACTCCTTTCCTCGAGCCACATCTCGTCCGATCAGACACAAGGCCACGGCGAATTGGTGATCCGCTTCCACGATCCTTAGTCCAGCTTCCATACTATCTCTTCAAGACGAAGCAGCGATCTGTTGCCAGTCGGTCCGTCCTGTACTATCACTGTCCGCGATCGGCGCTCAACGTTTTAGGACAGCCTGCTCCTCTCACCACGCCAACAGCTGCTTACCTTCCTGTCAAACCATGCGATCCTCAGATGCCTCCCAAGACTTTTGAGTCACCTGGGCCCCTACACAGCTTCCTACAGTCAGCTGTAGCCATTGCGGGCCCATCACTTCGTAGGCCGCCACGCCGTGTGTCCCTCCATCTTTCCAGCTAACTACTGATGTAGTTGTACATCTCTGGGTGGAATTGTCTTCTAGTAGTCTTGCTCAACCCTCTTGTTCCCCCCTTAACATTGGCCATTTCCTGACCCTCCGGCAGGGGCCGCTCGAACTTCTCTGCTGCGATGGTTGCCGCTAGTTTTCAGGCCATGTCCGTGCAGACAAGTCTATAAATAGTCCACCCTGCCCCTGCCCCCCCCCTCACCCCCGAGTCGGTCTTCCAGTCCTGCTTCTCTTAATTCCTCGACCATTGGCCATCGACACCAATGGTCTCCCTGATGTGCTCTGGGACGCTCTCTAGGATTATTGCCATTCTGCCATCACCTTCCAGCTTACAAGATTGCTTACACCAGCACCCAGCCCGCCGGTTGGCTCGTGACGTGATCCATGGACCCCCCCCCCCCCCCCCCACACCCCCTGAACTGATCCATTCTGGTTCCACCAAGAGTCTTCAGCTCTGTCTCGTCCCATTGTCACCCAAGCGTAAGCATCTGTTCTTGCGGTCCACCATCAGTTCTTCAGTAACAAGCAACCTCCTCACTTCCCGTCCTTAAGGGGATCCAGTCGCCATTTAATATTATCCTGACTGGTTTCCCCCTTGCCCCGAACCTGTAAGAGACCACAATAACCTTCCAGCCTCTTACCTTCTTGACAGGACATTGCAACGATTTCTGGATGAGCCTTTCTATTTGCTGCACCCGCACTTACAGTGAAGCGCAACAGCTTGTTGGCCCCTTCAGGCCCGTGACTAGTCACCATAAGGGCAACCCTCGCTCGCCCATCTTTACTATGCCGTCGCTTCAGGCTCACTGAGTCTGTTGACTTTGTGGTAGCCACTCCGTAGCCAGGGTGCCCGTCACTATGGCCTCACTGCCTGTTGACGAGGTCTGTTTGTGTGCTAAATTAAATCAGATAATTTATATTGTCTTGGCAACTAAGAAGACAAACTTACCAGGGGCACCTGGTTGAAGTTTGTTTTTATTGCCTGAAAATTACTGAAAAATTACTGGTGGAACACAGCAACTAGATATCTTTTACACAAAAACACTGCTTTCTGAACTCCTAAACCAAAGCCGAGTATCACACCTACACAAATCCAAGCAATTTGACAGCTTCGCAATAATTCTAAAGTAATCATTTGTCAAGCTGACAAGGGCAATCTCACAAGTACTCGTTGACTTTGAGAACCACAAGCAGTGCATACTAAATGAGATTAAATATTCCTCCATGTACACTGCCATATAGTAGGAGATCGGGAAATCATTTTCCACCAGTATAACAGCAGCCCTGGAACTCGGTCACGCAGAGGGACACATTTTTGAGAGCATGTTGAAAAAACTAAAACCAAAAGGACAGCAGAAGCTCCCTAAAATTTTCGGACAAATTAAGACCCACAAAGACAGTTACCTCCTTTGGCTGATAACCTCTGCAAAACAGAGGAGCTGATTTAGCAAACCGACTGGAAACTCACCTGCAGACTCCAAAAGTACGTGTGGGGCAAACATAGACTCCACCGATTGGAAGACTCCATCTAACAACTTCCAGAAAGTAGAGCTCGAAGAAGGTGATGATATGACATCATTTGATGTTAAATCATTGTTTCCCAGTCTTTCTCACAAACTAATGCTCCAAATGTTCAACCGCTAGGCAAAAACACTAAAAATTTCGGCATAAGATCAACAGTCAGACCGATCCCAACTGAAAATAGTTTTATCCACAATCTATGTCTAGTATGAAAACCATGTATCATATAGCCCCCGTGGGATACTCCTATGATTTCTGAAATCGTCATGGAGTTTGTCGACGTGTTGATTACCACCTGCCGACCAGGACACAAACTTTGGGTACGTTTCGTCGACGACATATTTTTCATACACAACAAAAGTGAGACTCAGTCCATCCTAGAACTCCTCAACAAATGGAACAACGACCTCGTGCTCAAATGTGAGCAAGAAAAAGATCATAGCCTGCCATTCCTCGACTTGCAACTGTCAAGACACCACAACAAAATAGCTTGCCACTTACTAGCCTTACCGAAAAACTTCTGCTACACTCTGAGGCATACACTATGACTCCTGCCACCCGACAAAACAGCTCAGAGCCATCGCCAAAATGGAGATGAAAAGAATAGTGACAAACTCGTTAAACCCAAAACTAGCACAACCACATACTCACGGAGCCAAAGCAAAATACTTATAACTAGGCTACCCAGCCGCCACCATTAACCAAGCCATTCTTTATCAAAGGAATACCACATACTGACAAAGAAAAAGCCAATACTAGATCATCCAAGTGTGGCTCTAACATACATACGAAATGTCATGGAACCGATCCAACCATTACTACAAGTCAATGATTTTCTGCCAGTTTCTAAGAATTGGATGCAACTTTAAAAAGTTGCTCATGAAAGGCAAGCAGTCCAAGAATCCAAATTCTGACACACATTGAAGTCAACCGAGAAAAAGAGAAGAGGAATAACAACCAACAGGAGCGACTCAACACCAATATGGAACAAGAAGCAAGACACGAGAAACTCGTAAAGATGCAGAAAAGCCTACACCAGACTTACCGGATTCCTGTCGAACACCCACAAAACCACTTTCCCGTAACCAAGTAGCACCTGACTGCCCACGCACAAAAAAAACAAGAGTTTACAAAATCCTATGCGGTCAATGTGATGCTATTTATATTGGAGAAACCAGGAAAGGCATCAATATTCGCATGCTGGACCATATATCTGACACGAGAGCTCTCAACCCAGCTAACGACATAGCTGCCCACCAAGCAGCCAAACAGCACTCCATCAGCTGGAACCAACCCACTACCATGCTGCTAGTATTCAACTCAGCTAGGGGCCAAAGTCTTAGGGCCCTTGAGTCCATATACAACATCTACAAAACCGAGGTGTTCAACTCATGAACATCCAGACACCATTGTGCTCATCCATCAGCCAATTTCTATAATCAAAAATCCAAGACCACCTGAATGAAAAGTGGAGAGGCACCAACAAATTCGCTCCCAACCACATTAAGATCGATGGTCACACGTGACGTGTCCCAATACAAATGCAAAAGCGCGAGATAGAAGAAATGTAGAGGTATAGAAAACAAAAATAAACTTAGTACCTGACGAAGACGAACGACAAACTAACTTAAAGTGTTCCTCGAAAATTTGCAAAAACGATCTGTGTTTTTGTTGCTGATTTTGAATTTGCGTGTAATTTTCCAACAATGTCCATCTGAAAATTGCTAAGAAAAGAAATGGAGCCTATCAACTTCGACCAAAAAGATGCGATATCTCCCTGAAACAAAAGTTGCACAGGATTCTTGGTACGGTTCTTGCCAGGCTTTTCGGACTTTAGCAGTTGCAAAGTTAATCCCTCCTACTAAGACGTCAAAAATTAAATGAATTACCGGTACTGTACTTAAAAAATTGCGCAGTGTCCTCCTTGCGTGTATTGTGGAGTGCTTTCTGGATGGCTTGGTTGGGGAAGCGTCCTGGGTACCCTAGTTCAAGATACTTCAACTTCGCTTTGTTAAGGTGTGGGAGAGCCATGTAAGTAATTTGAGAAATCGTTCACGAGTACACGCTAATTCAATGTTCACTTCGGTAATTTTCGACAAACAGCTCTTCACCTTGTTCACCCAACTCTAGCAGACCAACTAGGCAGACAGTGGAAAGTCAAGGCCAACCCTCCTCCCAGCAAGCCTTATACAGATCAGTGGAAGTGAGCAACGGTGCTAAATGCACCGTCCATGAGAAAAACAGCCAAATGGAGAGTAAATGTAGCATGAGAAAAGAAGCCTGAAGAAGACAAACTCGTTGGGCCCCACAATTTTTTACGAAGTGTGAGGCTTATTATTTAACGAAAATTAGCTGAACAACAGCCGAAGTGAACATTAAATTAGCGTATAATTGTGAACAATGTTTCAAATTTTTTATTTGAAAGAGCTTGGCGTTTGATATGATGACTTCAAACGGCTAAAAAGCTTGGCGTGAATCTTTAGCAAGTTTTGTTTTTGGTAGGTCGTATTCTACACCACCCATGTTTCTCATTGCAGTTGTGGTAGCGAAGGATTAAAGAATACATTGCTTTTTCTTTGCAGGTGAGGGATTTGATAAATTAATTGAACTCTTAAAGACATCGGTCTTAGTAGGCATTCTTACAGAAGAAACAAAGAATGGTGTAAATTTAATAAACGCTCCTACGTTGGCGACTGATAATGGAATTACGGTAAGCATAAAATAAAATTAAAAGTTGCTCCTGCAACGTGTATAATTTCTATTTTAAGAAGTTTGTACTAATTTTTATGCATTCATCTCTTTTATGTCAGTGGTTCACATTTCAAAACCAAGTTTTACAATTTTTTTAATTAAGCATTACACTCACAATTTCAAAAGTGTCCGAGATTAAAAATCAAATCTTACCAAATATTTTATGGTCTATGATGCTGGAAGTGGAAAAACACACCGACCATCTTCATCAAGTAATTTTTTTCCTTAGTTCTTATAACTTCACATAGTCACGTCCTAGCGTCCTTCGAATTTTGGCAGTTCAATGAGGCCTCCGATATTTGTAAGGCCGGTCTTCCACTTTTTTTTTCAGGTGTTCCCTGAATTCGTTTTGCAGCATAAACTGAATAGCCTTCTAACCCAGCTATTCAGTTTATACCGTCCTTGCCAATATCGGAGGTTTCTTTGAACCGGCCTCAGGCCTAGGTGAACAGCCAAAATTAGAATGATGGTAAGACTTGACTAGGTGAAGTTTTAAGAAGTAGGAAAAAACGCCTGATGAAGATGGTCCGCTGTGTTTTTACATCGCCAGCATCATAAACCATTGAAAATTCGGTAAGATTGGCTTTTTAATCTTGTAAACCTTTGAAATTGTGTGCATAGTGCTTCGTTTACAATGGATTCTATTTTTCAAAGTAAGCATGTTATTTTTTTGCAATTGCTTTGTGCAGTCAAAATTCTGTATGCAGAAATCTATTGTAATCAAATGTAGTGTACACGAATAAGGAAATTCGTTTCAGTCGCTTCTCTAAAACATAGGACAATTTCGCTCCTTAATAACAAAATACAAAAAAATTCCTTTAAAATAAAATTTTAAAAGGTTTGTATATGGCCTTGAATTCCTTGAAAAGCTTTAACGTGAAATCTAAAAGTTCAAGGCTTGAAAAATTTTGAAAAAATTGGATTTTTTGTCATCTGACCCTTAAAACAGCCTTGAATTTTGTGAGTGGATTTTGTTTGGAGTTGGGTTAATGCCATAACAGTAATATTAATTTAAGTATAAAATCTTTGAGTATCGGCATATGATGTTAAATACAGTGCCGATTTTTGGTCATTTTTCGAATAGCTCAACACCACAAGAGGTACTAACAAGACATCAACTGGCAAGGGGTCTCAGTTCCACTCAAATCCAACACAATGCATGAAGCTCACCTAAGAGTACTGGTGTCCCTTGCCATAAAAAGATCTCTAAAGTGCCCCTGATGAATCTTTCCGATCCGACCTACAATTATATTAATTGTTAAATCAGTTCGGATGTTAAAACCAAACTTGACAACCGATTGGAACCTGACAAATTGGTAGTCACCGCTAGAGGGTACCGAGAGTAACACGCAGCCAAACTAAGCGTATAAAGATCAGTGGTCAAACGACGTACGAGGCAGTATTAAAACAAATGCTACTCTGCAAAAAGTGAGGGAGAAAACGGCGACTTTAAACAGTGCTTTGGAAAAAGGGGATAGGAATTATCCCTGAAAATTCAAGTAGTTCTTCGTGTGGACTAAGATTGTGTTGTTGTAAGTGTTAAATTATTTTCCAAGTATAAAATCAAATTAATGAATGGAAATAGTTCGTCAGCCAAAGCCATTTCTTCTGAGAACAGTGCTTCACTCCGATTGTACTGGACTGCAGGCAGAAAACTGTGAGTGCCGTGCAGTGCAAGCAATTTTTGCCAGATGGGGCAGCTGAGCTAGTGCTGTTTCACTTGCTGTTATGTGGTTACTGTATTCCTCCTTGTCCATTGGTGGGAGGGGCGACACAATGTTTCTCACTGTTTGCGACGGGTTAACTTCTACTGTAAACTAAGAATACTATGGTACTAATAATGACAGCTGGTAAAATACTGGAATTACAAACTAATTATTAAGGGCGTACCAATCACATTTTTCCTGCCGAACCGTTTCCGAGCCAATCAGTTGAAAATTGATCGGTATACCGAACCGATTGCCGTTGCCGATCTTAACGAACTGATTGCCGATGCCGATTTTACCGAACCAATCGCCAATGCTGATCTTCTCGAAGCTGTGCTGATTATATTGAACAGAAGACCTTTGCTAACTTTACCAAACTGAACACCAATGCTGATCATTCCTAACCAATTAATCAAGACCAACAATTCCCAGGATACCAAGGCAACTAAAGTGGCCAGAAGAACTCGTGAAAGGAAACTCGTGAAAGAACTCGTTCCTTTTTTAGATATATGAAGAAACTATTTTGGGCTGCAATTATAATTATCAAAATATATTATTGCACTTGCAAGTTATCGTAACATCGTATGCACAATAAAAACCAACAAAAAGAATTTTCATTAAACAAGCAGGCGAAATGTAATACGCTTTTTCACTGTAGGTCACAAAATGTTAACCTGTCATTCTATGATAACAAAACAGTCTGTAGTTGGTAATATCAATGATTCATTATGTAATTACTATTTTTTGCATAATTTCTTTTTAACTCTAGTTTGCTAATTATGATACTACGATTTTTTAATACTACGATGCTGCAAAAATGATACAACAAAATTCCTTTCTTTTCAAACTGTATTTGCATTTAATTTAGGCCTACATAAATAAAACCAAATAACACAATTAAATATAAAACTCAAAATGTAAATCGTTAAGTTATGTACAAGTTTAAGGATGGCTGTTTAGGCATGTCCGGTTTTTTAGTTGGTTAGCTATTCCTGGCACCCATGTCTGAATTTAAATTTCATTTAATATATAAATTAAGCCTAATAAAACAAGTAAATCTTTAAAAAAATATTAAGTGCTAGCTGTCACTGGATGATTGTTTCTATTGCCTAACTGAAAATATTGATTACCTGTAATTTTAGCATTCTTGTTTACGAATGCTTGTTTCCTACAGAAGTGAAATTTAAAGGTCTGCCTGCCAGCTCGGTAACCCCAATGTGCATCGTCAACACATCCCTCTATACAAGCACCTCAGCACAACTGTGCTTCATCTTTTATTCCTCTCAATATGTCATGCTGGTGACTCGAGGGGAGGTAGGATGGGTACAGGTAATGAATATTTTCGTTTGGCAGTAGAAACAAAAATCTGCCGGTTGCAGCTGGCATTTAATGTTTCTAGTTGCCACCAAAAATTTGAATTTCCTGTAATTTTAGCATTACAGTAGACCTTGTCTGAAATGGCGGCGGACTCCACCAGACGGGCATCCCAGGGTTCCCCCCTGTAGGCTGGGGGTAGAATAAGCCCACCGTACCCCTGCGTGTCGTAGAAGGCGACTAAAAGGGAACCCAAGATGCTAGTTTGCTAGTGTGTGGCGGAGGGTTTTTGGTCCGTGTTTAACACTAGCAACTAGGGATCGACCGGATAGCATTTTACCGGATCCGGATCTGGATCGTTTCCAGATAATTTTATGCTAGTGCCGGATCGGATCCGGATCTAGGTTCCGGATACTGGGTAATTCACACAAAAATGATGAAATAAAGTTGTTTTATTTTCTCCTTATAAGTTGCACATGGTGTTAATTTTCGTTTTGTTTTACATTACTTTCTTACCATTAAACACTTGAAGTCTTACACTATTAAGAGTACAGTACAGTGTAAGTGCCTACAGGCTATAGTACTCTACTGTTTTGATAATAATATATAATAATATAAAATACACAGCCAGAAGCAAGCTTAAATGGCTGGGGAGGGGGGAACTACAATCGATCAAAGCGTTCTTTCCAAGAATTACAGCTGGGAGCATCAACAACATGAGACGGGAGGTTGTTCCAGGCGTGTACGGTGCGGTTGGAAAAAAAGTACTTCCGTACGTCAAGTCTCGCGTACTGCTTTTGCAGCTTGTACCTGTGACCTCTGGTCCCAACAGGTGGGGCAGCACTAAATAAATCACGAAGGTCGGCACCTTCAAAGCCACGCACAATCTTGAAAACCTGCAGTAGATCTCCCCTGTTTCTGCGCTCAACAAGAGTAGTGAGTTTAAGTTTCTTAAGTCTCTCTTCATAGGTAAGGGTACGCAGTGATGGCAAAAGGCGAGTTGCACGTCGTTGAATAGTTTCCAGGATGTGGATGTCCTTCGCCAGGTAAGGATTCCAAGCCTGAACAGCAAATTCAAGATGTGGGCGGATATAAACGGTGTAGAGTGTACGCAAGGTTTCAATATCTAGATACGAGAAGTGGCTTCGAATCTGACCAATAACAGAGTTAGCTTTTCTTGCTGCTGCAAGACACTGAGCACTAGATTTAAGGTTTTCAGTGATAACAACTCCTAGAGTTTTCACTTGCTTCGCCGTAGGTAAAATTTTGTCGTTCAGGGAATATTCCTGATGCGCGTTGTTATACCCAATGTGGAGTACCTCACATTTATCCACATTGAAGGTGATCTTATTACGATTAGCCCAAGCTTGCACATTGTTAAGGTCTTCCTGCAATGGCTGAACGTCATTTGGGGACCTGAGTTTTCTACAGATTTTAAGGTCATCGGCAAATAAATTACAAAAAGAGCGGATACAATCTGGCATGTCATTAATAAAAATCAGGAAAAGCAGTGGGCCTAACACAGTACCCTGAGGAACACCACTGGTCACTGGGGTCCAGCTTGAGTAAACATTATTAATTACAACGCGCTGACGTCTGTTATGTAGATATTCACGAAACCAGTTGTAAAGCTGTCCACAAATGCCAAAGCTAGCCAGTTTGTTAACAAGTATTTCGTGGTCAACAGAGTCGAAGGCCTTTTGGATGTCCATGAAGACGGCATCACAAGGAGTGTCCTCCTCACAGGCCTCTGTCCAGAAGTCCAGGGACTCGAGCAAGTTGGAGACGCAGGAAAATGCCGTCCGAAATCCATGTTGCTTGCTGCTAAGCTTGTTATTTTGGTCGAGGAAGTTGGTGATAAACCTGTGAATGATTTTTTCAAAAATTTTGATGACTTGAGAGGTCAGACAGATAGGCCTGTAATTTGAAACGGCGCTTCGGCTTCCTTTCTTGTGAATAGGTACCACGATAGCTGTTTTCCAGTCTTCAGGTATGTCTCCACTGCAGATAGATTTATTAAACAAAATTCTTAGTGGTTTAGCAAGGGATTCGGCACAACCATGTAGTAAGGCTGAGTGAATGCCATCCGGTCCAGCGGATTTATTTGGGTTGCATTTTTTCAGCATGTCGAAAACAATTTGCTCGGAAATGTCAACAGTACTCAAAGACGGCATAGAGTTGGGCTGGTTGCTTTGTCCATCAGCTTTGCTTTTTGGAAGAAAAACCGATGAAAAGTAATCATTGAATAAGTTAGCAGTATCACTAGGATCGTCAATTGGGTCATCGTTACCGTCCCTGAGTCTGATAACAGCTTTATCTTTTTGCTTACTACGAAAGTAGTCATACAGTACTTTCTTGTTACTTTTGGATCTAGTAGCAATGTCACACTCCAAGTTTATCTTAGCCGATCGAACTTCAGTAGTCAACGTGTTGCGAGCTTCAGTGTAATTCTGCCAAGCTTCGGCATTCCTTTTGTGCCTGTAGGTCTTCCATTTACGCTGCTTAATGTTCATGAGCCTCTTAAGTGTACTGTTCATCCACATTGGCCCACCGGGTTTAGAGATCCTGCTGATCTCGGGGACGTGATCATGGACCATTTGATTAATAAAATCTTTAAGAATTTTCCAAGCATCGCTACAGTTAGTGTCCAGAAATTCTTTTTCCCAATCAACGCTTGAGATTTTTTTATTAATAATCTCAAAGTCAGCATTTCGATAGGAAAGCTTAGGAAAAGTCACACTTTTTGAGGGATGACAGAGTAAATTCCAGACCAGTATCGCATGGTCCGAACGACCAAGTGGGTGAGCTGAGCTAAGTTCATCGATTTCCACGTCAGGAGAAGTAAACAGCAAATCCAAAGTAGAGGGATTTTGACCGTGGCGAAATCTAGTTGGGAAATCAACATGTTGGAGCAAGAAAGCATCGTCAATAACAGAGAGAAATTTATCTTCCATTGAAGAGCCAAAATAATTGCCAACTGCTCCTGGCCAATTAATGCTTGGATAATTAAAGTCACCGACAATAATGGTTTTTTTCTTTTTTTCTTTGGCAATTTGGCAGCTGAGTGCATCAAGAAAACTCTGATGGGAGGCAGGACCAGTATCCGGACTACGATAGCAACAGCCTAGAGAGAATTTATCAGTTCCAACATTAAAGTTACACCAGATAATTTCCCAGTCTTTGTCTGGACTGGTAATAGCAGTTTGATTACAAGGACTCAAGGAATCGCTGATACAAATCAGTACGCCGCCTTTAGGTCGATTGATTCTGTCAGCTCGGAAAGAAGTATAATTTGCTAAACAGTCACTAATGTCTGGCGAGTCTTCCTTAAAGTGAGTTTCACTAACACAAATTACACAAGGCTTGGTAGCATCAATGATGGCATTCAGTTCGTCTCTTTTATTAGATAGCCCGTCAGCATTTGTGTATAAAAAAGTAATTTTACCACATTGAGGGTTGCCGCTATTTACATGGGCAGGTGACGTTAGCGGCCTGCTCGGTGAGTAAATGTTCTAAATTTTTTGAAAGAATCAAACGAAGCACTAATTAGGTTAATCAATCAAAAAACATTTTTTAATTTAAGGATTTCTCATTGATTAGCCTACTGCTTCATTTCGAAAAATAATTTGCAGAATTTTGCAACATTCT
The DNA here is from genome assembly GCA_023313725.1 of Lithobius niger. Lineage (NCBI taxonomy): Eukaryota > Metazoa > Arthropoda > Chilopoda > Lithobiomorpha > Lithobiidae > Lithobius > Lithobius niger. The sequence goes on along the minus strand of JAHWFP010216434.1, from coordinate 6,694 downwards.
TGAAACCAGACAGGATATGCATTTATTTTATATTTAAATTGTTTAATTTCTAAATAATACCAAATAAAATAACTTAAAAAGCTGAAATGTTAGAAAAATATTGACTGGTTTAAACATGGTTATCAGCTAATCATGCCTGGTTTTAAAAAAATAATCTTTTTTATTCTCCAAAATATTTTAAAATTTTGGTAAATTATAAATAAAACCAAATAAAAATAATAACATAAGGTGAAATAAAAATAAAAAAGACACTAAACAAATATTTAAAGATTTAAACAAGGGTTACCCGTTAATCATGTCTGGTTTTTGAGTTGGCTACCAGAGCCTACACCTGGCTTATAAGTAAAGCCATATAAAATAATAAAGCTGAAAATAATTTTTTGACATTATGCAGATTTAAATATGGGTGTTATCAGTTAAACATATCAGGTTTTAGAGTTGGCTAACTTCTCCCACAGTTGACTACTTCCTCGAGGTGGCTACAACGTTTTGCTGATGTGACAAACGCAATGTTTACCAAGTCTAAAAACTAATAAACCTGTTTAAACCAATTATAGTGAGAGTCTATTTGTTTCCTCTTGAGAATACAGCGATCGATATGGCTATTAATTGTGTAACACGTGTGAAGAATTACCCCTCCTAAGAATACAATCCTAACACCCAAACGATTTCTTGGCCGCGGTTCCACGACGCGTATGCAACCGTAAAACCCAGTGGTCGCTTGCATTTCTAGCTTTTGATCAACTGCGTTGGATGGCATGACGGCGCACACCTCTCAATTAAAAACGAGCCCACTACATTCTTCAATCGGTTTCATTTTTAAACTGTAAGTTTAATTAGAACACTTAGTGAACTGAATCAACATTAAAAATATTCAGCACCGTTTGGCAGTTTTACGATACGGGAAGCTTCCACACCATTGAGTATCGGCGTTTTGAACATTTCGTTTATCTGACTGTGACGTTGCCACATCGCACGACTGATAAGGATGAAATATCTAGATAGCACAGTCATTGCCCAAAAGTAGTTTTATGAATTTGCTCCCTCATCCCCTTCCTTGACAAAAAATAACAACAAATGTCTTACAGTAGAAGTTGATTTAAATATTTCTCCTCCCCTCCAAAAAAAAAGTACTAAGCATTAAAGTCATGAACGATTGTCCAAACAAGAAGCCTAAGTCTACGCTAATTTTGCATGCCGACATGACTATACAAGCTTGTATCCAGTTCGTACGTTATGAGATCAGAGGAGCAGCGTGCCTACATCAGTGATCTGTGCAATAATTTGCCAGTCATTGGTCGGTTGGTGGTAACGTCAGCCGCTGACGAAGCTACATAGTTTCCAGCCATTGGTCGTGGATGGATGACGTCAGTCGGCCGAAGAAAAAAAAAACGAACGCCATTCGTTTGCAACAAACAAAATTCTTTGATAATTTCTAGTGTACGATTTCCCCGGCGGAATCGATCCATTTTCGAACCTAAATCTAGAAATGTGCCACAGAATCTGTGTGCAAAATTTGACAGACATCCGATAATTCGTCAAAACGCTATAGCGCGAACACACAGACAGACACCCAGACAGACGGATAGATAGACAGACCGGCAGACCGACAAACCGTTCGCATAAGAGTCTAATCGACTCTAATAAGGGAGCAGATTATCAGTTTTTCCAACAAAATGAAGTTTGGATACTTCAAAGGCACTCAACATTTACCCAATGAAGTAAATAATCGGATATTTTTCCAGAAATTAAAAAGTTCAAATGTGAAAATTTTAACGTTAGCAGCTTCGTGCGTTAGGCCTAACTCACTCAGCACGTGCGAGAGAGAAAACATGCCAGTTACACCTAATCTATGCGGTTGATGTTTTTTTTGCGGTTAGGCACTTTGATAGACCATAAAAAAATCTAATGAATTCAAGCTATCTTTGCGGAAATACCTTTATTTAATTATGATTCTTTCGCGGAGAAATGAGCCAACTTTCGCTACAACTTGACTGGTCAATAGCGCTCGATTTGTGCTCCCCAATAATTCGACTTTTTGGGCATCTTCGTTTCATATTCTCCGGTTAATATTTTTGTATAATAATTTACAATATAATTATTTTGTCAGCAGTTTTTTATACTTGTTGACTGCTTAGTTATTTTATTAAGAAGCAAAGAAAAAAAGGAAGTTGATTATTTGTGTAGGATCCGGTTTAAAATAATTACCGGATCCGGTTCTTGCCGGATACTGCAGAATCCAGCCCCGGATCCGGATCTATCCGGACTCGGTCGATCCCTACTAGCAACCTCAACACTAGGGTTTGCGAGTGCGCCTACGGTGTGTATGGTGGGCAGGTTTAACACCCGTCGCAAGCACTAGTCATAAAGAGGTGAAGGAACATCCAGACAAACCGGGGCCCGGGGTGGCTGCTTAGAGGATGTTTGGCGGTTTGAATCCCCCTTTGGGTTTGATTCCAATTTGCCCATTCTGGCCACTGGGCCTTTCATCCTCATCCCCCAGCATGTTGGCAGTGTGCTGCAACCTAATAATCCGTGGAGGCGGAGATCCTGGCTTTCGGGCTTTGGCTCCTTATTCCGGAGGACGGGTGGCTTGGGCGAGCCGGCCTAAGGTCAATCGGCTATGACCTTTCGGGTCCTGTCGATGTGGGGAGGTGGTTTGTGCTGTATCCATCTGCATCACGGCCACAACTGTTTGGGGGTATTGACGGAGGTGCTGTGTGCGGCTTCCTTGGTGGCCCCGCCTCTCGGCATGCTTAGGCTGCCACCTCACTGAGATAGACGGCGGTGTTAGCTTCCTGGTTCAGGGCCCTGGATATGCAGCTTCCAGCCCTGCATCACCCGAGTGCCGTGCAGGGTTTTCTTTTCTGGGGGGTGCACCGCCGCGACTTCCATTTTGCTCTCCATGGCAACTACTTCCTTCCCCTCCTCGCCGCACTAGCAAGCGCCAGAGGAGGGAATCAGAGATGGTTGGGCTTGATGCCAGTTACCAGACGTCAGTAAAAGTCGGGACAAAGTCCTGAAGTTCCAGGTGAGGACAGGCGAGGGCCGAGATGTTACGCAGCTCGGTCCATTCGCTGTCCACAAAGCATTGAAAGGAATCTGTGGTTCGGATCCGAAGAGTGTCTCTCGGCTCCGTGCTGAGGGATACCTTGTGGAGGTTGCGGACGATGCTCAGGCAAGGAGGCTTTGAAGGCGAGTGCACTGGGATTATCCCCGGTGCGTGTGGAGCCGCATCGTACTTTAACTAGCAGTAAGGGGGTCGTGACGTGCTTTGATTTGAGGGGTCTCGGTGATGATGTCATCCTGGAAGAACTCAAGTCACAAGGCGTTACGGTCGTTAGACGTTTGACGCGGAAAGGAGAGAATGGTGCTCAGCCAACTGACACCTTTTTCCTGACCTTTGATTCGCCGGTTGCACTGCAGCACATTGCTGCTGGTTACCTGCGGTTGAGTGTCAGATGTGACGTCTCGAACCCGATGCGGTGTTTCCGCTGTCAACGCTTTGGTCATACCATCGGTTCGTGTAAGAGTAAGCCAACCTGTGTTAGCTGTGCTCATGCAGCCCATGAGGGCACTGATTGTGCTGCCCCGGAGCAGTGCGTCAACTGTGATGGTCAGCACCAGGCCTCTTCACGGGACTGCCGTGTTTATGTAGAGGAACGTCGTGTGCACGAATTGAAGGTAAAGGACGGGCTTTCCTACTCGGGGGCCTGGAAGAAGGCCGAACTATCGGCACCGATGATAACGCGGTCTTTTGCGCAGGTGTGTAGTGCGCCATTGCCTGGCCCAGTTAGTGAGTCTGCTGATTTGGCGGATTTGCGCGCTGAGCTCAGGTCTTTGACGAGGACGGTAGGCATGCTTGTTACTTTGTTGACCCGGCAACATCCATCTTTGCAAGGTCTTTTAGGTCCTTCGGACCCGGTTGCTGCCGTGCCGTCGACTTCTGCCCAGCCTGCGGATACTCCTGCTCCTGTTACTGCTGCTGCGACTGTTCCCAAGCAGGTTAAACCCTTAGTTAAGCCACCACCAACCCGGGGTGCACCACAGAAAACGTTAAAGATCGCTCCTGCTAGTACGGCCTCCACACCACTCGTAAGGAAGTCACCACCAGGAGAGAAGGTGAAACGGTCGTTGGACGACCAGCTTGCTGCGGGGTCCATTGCGTCCCCTCCACAACTTGGTACTACTTCGCCCATGAAGCAGTGAGATCTTTCTTGTTCCATTTCTCCGGAGCTTTTTTCTCCTTCCGCGGACATTTTCATTCTGGACCTCATTCCAACTTTTGATTCGGGTGAGGATTCAGACGTTTTCGGATCGCCTGGAGGACAGGTTGAGTAGAAGGATTCCGCCTTCAGCCTGCTTAATGACTACGCATACCATCGTTCAGTGGAACTGCCAAAGTTATCGGACCCATGCAGAAGAGCTGCGGCTGCTTCTGTCGCATTGGCGACCTCTGTGCTGCTGCCTACAGGAAACTTGCTTTACTTGTGGACGTGGCTGGAGAAGAGTGAGCAGTAGCCTGGATGCTGCATGGTGGCGTAGGAGCCTGTCTGACGTAGAAAGGTTGCCAAACAACATCCTGTTGGTGTCGGTGGAAGGCAGGAAAACTGGAATCGTGAAGGGACTGGTGTAGTAGAAGACTTGACCCAAACAAGGGTGCTAGGTTTAGACGCCAACGGCGAATATGGACAAGATCGGTGTTCAGATTAGCCAACTTATCTTTAACTTCACCCAACATGTGAGGATATCATCGATCGAGTGCTAGGTTTAGGACAGAACGATGTGTGCTGAGTGCGATAGGCACGAAGGACAATGTCCAAAATATCATGCACCTGGTCTCAGAATGGTTGGGGCGTAGGGACTGCATTGAAGTGACGCCTGCACATAGGGAGTGATGAAAGCTCGGATGGCGGTTGGTTGACTGGACTAGAACCGAAAGCCTAAGCTCGTGACTTGGAGTAGGAGAGAGCAGCTGCAGAGAAGCAACTTGAGGCTGAGCGGTATCTTGTGAGCGGTGAGAGGCACTAGACGAAAGGTCGAGAGGGAAGGTGTCCTGGACAGAAACTGACGTTCTGTTGTCAAGCTGGGACTGAAAAGAAGATTGGAACACATGGTCCTGGTAACGGGAAGCCCCCTCCAGGGGATGTACCGTAAATCGCCTATTAAATGCCCATGGGTGTCTAAAATTTACATAGGAAAAAAACGGAAGGGGCGTTTAAAAGTCAGTAACCAATTTTTGGAACCTACAAAACAGGGGGTGGGCGTTAATTATACCCTGGAGGAGTGGCTATTTACACAGTAAGTACCGAATTTAAAAAATAAAAAATAAATTGCTAATCTTATCGTAATTTATTGACTTCCTATCGACTTCTACAAAATATTTCTATTCTTACCTTAATTTACATTGACTTTCCATCGAATTCTACAAAATATTTTGCTGATCCTATTGACTTAATCGTATTGCAAATCCTAGACGTAATCGTATTCAGTTCGTACAGTAGTAACATTCAAGCCTTACGGTAAATAAATTCAAAACTATACAAGATACAGCTTTATCCTACACCGCCGAAGCACGTTAGGCCTAATACCGTTACGACTCATACATCCAACTCGTACACGGATTCCCTGTCGTCATCCCAGCCCAAAAAATCAATGTCACTATCGGCATCGTCCTTCAGTAAACTATCGTCGTCATCGCTAAGTTGCATATCTGTGCGTACAAGCGATTCTTCAGCACCACCCAGAGCCGTACTTAACCCACAGCGTTGAAATGCAGTTACAATCATGTCTTCCGTTATCGATTGCCATGCAGGGGAAATCCAAAATATTACTTCTTGTCGAATTGGTTGGATAAAATTTCCCCGCACGTTTCGCTTTGCATTTTGCCGCCATTTCGTCCACTCTTCCCTTAATTTGTCCTTAAATGGCTTGTTAATAGAAACATCCATCAGCTGTGCTAATGCAGTGCATCCTAAATTTAATAAAAAAAAAAAAAGCAAACGTAAACAAAAACATGTGCAAGCTAAACATCATCCACGTCATTGGCCAATCAGAGTGCACAAAACAAACGTGCTTGGCAAGAGCGAAGCAGGATGCATGTTATGCCTGCATCGTGCAGCTACCTGGGAAGCAGATTGGCCAACAACAGTGACTCTCAATATAAGGCAAAGACACTCGGTATAACGAAGTTCGCAGGAATATGGGCAAGATCGGTGTGCAGATTAGTCAGCTTATCTTTAACTTCATCCGACATATGAGGATATCGATCGAGTGCCAGCAATCTTCATACATCATCTGTATCATTGCCCCAAACATGACGAATCCAGCATTGAAGTTTGTCCGCCGTCATCCAGCCGTTGGTTGTAGCTTCGATTTTTAAGTTTTGTGGAACGATCAACTGTTGCTTAACACGTGGCGGAACAATTCCATTCCGTCTTTGAAAATTATCATGGCTGGCAATTTATGGCCATTAGTAGGGCCGTTGGAAGCAAATTAAAAGTGATACGGCCTAACCAAATCAGCTAAGGGTTCTACGGGAGCTCTGTGAATTTCCCCGGAAGCTGCAGCTATTTCTGGTACCATAGTGTCTTATCTGGCTCTGGAGGCCATGTTTTGTAGAAATGTTTAAAGTTTTCTTTTTAGTTAAAATGTTGATCACTTAACAGCAGCAGCGGATCTAGGAATTTATGTG
>JAHWFP010216433.1:2764-20463 GCA_023313725.1 Lithobius niger | reverse complement strand
TCGGGCGGTTCTTGGGTCCCAACCTCTGACGAGGGACGGTGATTTTCTACCACGGACTTTGGGTGACATGGATACGGTGTGGAAACTAGGGAACAGGGAGGAGTGCAGGAAAGGTGGCGTCTATCCGGGCCGACGAGGAACCCCAGCACGGGAGATGGGGAGAGGGTCGCGGCAGGTGAAAAGCCCTAAGGCGGAAAGGAGAAACAGCCACAACATATGTAATAAGGGATGGCAGATGGAAGAGTTGAAAAAGGGAGATAACCATCGGGAATGGAGTGCAGAGGTGGTAAATAAGTTAGCACAACTAAAAAATTAGTCAGCCAGGAAAGACAAGGTGGTGAGATTAAGTGTGAGTGGATTGTTGTTAATGATGATGTGGTAATGGTTCAGCCCCAAGACGTGGGTTGGCCACTGACGAGATGAGCCCAAGAGTGGGCAGGAGTAGTTGACATGATTTCAGCTAGCGGGCGAGTCAACCGTGAATGATGTTAATTGCTAAGAGTGCGATTCCTACTACAACCGTGAATCAGGAATAATGAAGATGTGTTAACAGTCAGACATGACACAATTGAGCGTGGTTGTGTTGAGAAAGGCGGCAGATAGGAAAACGGTAAGTGACATGACTTACACATAAGGCGTGGAATCAATTTTGGACTAAACGAGTGGTGGTAATTTAGAGAGCTTCCAACATGGTTTAAATAAGGGTTGGTCAAGGCAGAAATGGGACAGGTGGCAGAGTGTGCAGCAACGGTTGCCAGTCGTGTCTAGACGAGGGACTCCTGTGACCGAGACGAAAAGTTGGAGGAGCGGACGGAGTTCGTTGTCCAAGGGTGTGACAGGTTGAAAGCGGTTTCCGTTGATGAAGCGTGGCAAGGGTCATGTATGTGGAGTGGTCGTAGGATGAACACATGAGAAGGAGCACGAACAGAGTTATAAAGGGGCAACCTATATAACGTTGGGAAACCTTGTTGGATTCATATCATTTACTGGAAGCCAGGACATGGTAAAGTAGAGACACCTCAAGTTGGCAAGCAGCAAGTTCATAAATCCAATAAGTTTCAAAGGGGTGCTCATGGAAGGCGATTACGTAATTGTTGCCGAGATGGTTGCGTGGGCAATGGTAGGACAACAATGCTGGGGTTTTCAGGCACAAGGCTGGCCGAAGGTGTTGAAAGGGTCGAACGGAGGAGTCCATAACGACAGAGTCAAGGACAGCGTGTTCGACAAAGGAGGTGCTGATGTGTACAGCGCCCGGTATTCCCAGGCGGTCACCTATCCGAGTACAAATCGGGCCAGGTGCTGCATAACTTCGGTGATTGGACGAGAACCGGCGTTTACAGCATGGTATGGCCGTGGACTGTTTATGTTATTGTTTTCGTTGGGCTAAGAATTGCCTATAATTGGCGAAGGTTTGCTTGTGTTCGGCGAACGTTCCGTGAGGGGTGTGCGTACAGTGAAGGCTAGTTGTCGTTCGGTGAAGGTTGTATATACGTTCGGCGAAAGCCTGTCCACGTTCGGTGAAGGCAAGCTGCGTTCGGCGACGGTTGAGCGTTCGCCGAAGGCTTGCTTATGTTCGGCGAAGGCTTGTGCGTTCGGCGAAGGTTGTGCGTTCGGCGAAGGTTGTGCGTTCGGCGAAGGTTGTGCGTTCGGCGAAGGCTTACATACGTTCGGCGAAGGTTGGCTGTATTCGGCGAATGTTGAGCGTTCGGAGGCTTGACTAATGGTGGAGGTTCTCTTCCCTTAGACTTGCGGTGAAGGTTCAGGGGAGGATTTTCATTGCTTGTATGTGTTCGTTGAACCTGTGGTTTGGGGCATTTTGACGAACTTCAGGCATTTTCGGTGGGCTGGTGCAACTAAGAGGCGATCCGTCATGACGAGAGCATGAGGGAAGTGACACTAATAATCTATGTAGTTAACAACAACTACATGTTGATAGTGGCTATAATATTGATTTAATATTGTAACAGTCATGGTAAGTTGTAAGGATCAAGTGGCAATCAAGTGGAAATCAGATAACATAAACTTTGGTCATACTGTAATTTACACTACAGTATAGCGAGGCGGCAGGAAGATTACAGAGATAGTCAACACGGAAAATAAAACCATCGTAATATACGTATAGCCAAAAGGTTGTAGACGTAACAGAACGAAACCATAGCACATGGTCGGCGTATACGACTGCTACAGGAAGACACGCAACCAGAAGGCGAAGGACATAGCCGATGGTACATATCAGCTTCGTTGGAGGATGAGGCACACATGAGATTGGTGTGTGAAGGGTCAAAGGTTACCATGAAGGTGTCGAAGTGAAACGATTGGCGAAGATTCATCAGTTGTGATGTTCGGCGGGCAATACGGGTTGTGGGCAACGTTCATGATACTTGTGAAGAAGATCATGACGGAGGACTTGAAGGTACATTTACCGGTCAGCATCGGCATGGGTGGTACATAAGTCGAGGTTTGAGATAGCCGATGGTTGGGCGAGGGCTCGTTTGAAAAAGGCAAAGGCCGTATGTTCGGCAGGGCCAGAGTTCCGTGAGGGTAAGTTACCATTCCCATAAGTGGGAGACAATGGGAGGGGGGGGGATTGAAGCTTAATGGTGCGTCGACAACGTGGTCATTAGCGCCAACCTCAGTCACAGTGCAGTGGTCCAGGTTGCCACTGCACCACACATTACAGAGATGTTATTCAAACCCCAAATCTAAATCCTGTCATACATCTGTACCTCCTGCAAGAACTGAAAAACACCGGACAGGAGTACAGACTTATCGCCCAACTGACGCGCAATGTCATGCGGAAGATGGAAACGATGACGAAAATGGAAAACAATGGAAAAGTCGACCCCGTTCGTTGTCCAGAAGGTCCAGGAAGGGGCAGGCGACGATCACGAGGAAAAGCTGCTGGGCTCATCTTGTAATTCAGATGGATCAGTCATCAAAAAGGTAGTTAGAGCAGCAAAAGATATGTTTGGCCCATGGCAAAGCTGAGGGTTCGGTGAAGGCTTGTTATGCGGTCAGAGACCCGTGGCTGTCAGGAAAGGCTGGTGGTTTTTCCCCTTTCGCCGAAGGTAGTGCTCGGCGAAAGCATGTGTCTTTTGGCGAAAGATTAGTAGCTTTCGGCGAAGGTTGCGTTCGGCGAAGGCTAGCTTACGTTCGGCGAAAGCTTGTGGTGTTCGGCGAAGGCTTGACTTTCGGCGAAAGGTAAAATCGGCAAGGGTGGAAGGCTTGTACTTCAAGCTAGGCAAAGAGACTTTCGGCGAACGTGGGCATCTGTCAGGTGCTGTGAAGGGAACCAGTTCATCAATGAGGAATCATCTTCTAAGGTTTTCCGACGAGCATAGGAAAGTGAAGTCAGATGGTGAAATACAGCAAAGAAGAGGAAGAAAGAACGTTCGGCGAACGTGATCAACCGAAACGTGCATACGTAAGAAGAATGAAAGCAAACATCAGGGAGGGATCTTTCGGCGAACGGCATCTTTCGGCGAACGTTGAAGCGGGAGGGTAACAATGGCGGTGTGTCGCAGCCGGAGGCTGGAGGAAAAGAGATGGTTGGCTAACGCCGTAATACCATTTATGGAGGGTCTGCACGTGCTGGCGCATGCGCAGATGGGCGGTTCGGCTGGGCGTATCGAGAGAGTTTTGAATCCTCCAGGGTAACAAGCACTCAGGAACTGAATGCAATTAAATTTACAGGTAGTGTGATATTTTCAGCCGGCAACTAGAAACTACCGATTCAGAGAAAAAGAAAAAAAACACATTGCTATTACCTATGGTGAAGCTTAATTCTTTGGAAAATATTCCTGTTACCCATGGTAAAATTATTAATTTGGGAAAACATTCCTTTTTACAAATTGTAAAGTTGCTAATGTGTAAACATACTGCTGCTACCTATGGTAAAGCGCAATTAACGTTAATTACGTAATATGATTCGCTATGTGAATCCAACTTGATTAGAAGTGAGGTACGCTTAAGATCTGGAATCCAGACGTAACTTCAAATTGACGGTTACACTAAGTTCGAAGTGCCTCACATGTAAGTTCCTAAGGAACAGATTACACACGTTTATTCAGGTTGTAGTGAACACCTTGAAAGAGCTACCGCATGCTGGAAGCTACTGTTTCCTGGTTGGCAACAACCGCATGTGAACTTAGTGTTGTAAGTGCAGACTTATAACCTAGCGAATCAATGATGGAGTCTGGCCAACTCGTATTATTGATTTGCCCAGGGTAACCAGTACTGTAGTTACACCGTCACTCAGTGACATAGAAGTCCGACGGAATCCGTCCCATTAATAAAAAAAAAATGTAGTTTGTTTTGACTTCCGGTGCTAGTCACCTTATAAGCAATGCAACATCGCTCTAAACAAGATATTCAAAATTAAAGTAAGCAGGCATATGCTGAGTTCAACAGTTTGCCATGCAACGCTTAGTGACTGCTGATTTTACGGAAGCATGCATTAATCTAAGTTAAACAGTTTGCCATGCAACGCTTAGGTTCTCGGGGAAAATTTTACGGATGCTGCGCAACTTCTAAGTTAAACAGTTTGCCATGCAACGCTTAGATACCCGTATGTTACGGATGCCGTGCTATTTCTAAGTAAAACAGTTTGTAAATACAACGCTTAGATACCGGAAAAGATTTTTCCGCATGCCATGCATATTCTAAGTTAAACAGCTTGCCATGCAACGCTTAGATACCGGGAATTTCACGGGTGCCTTGCATTTTGTAAGATAAACAGTTTGCATTCGCAACGCTTAGATGCGACACTGCCGGTCCGGCAGATTAGTGCAAACCGGATTACTGTTAGGTTCGACCTGATCATGTAGTCAAAATGGGTTGACACACATATACATGAACAAGGTTCTTAAAATGCCATGATAGACGGCTTTCCGTATTGGTCGGTTTGAACTGTCGCTTGGTAGTCAAAAGGGAAAACGGACAAACATGAATACACATGTTTTCTTCATAAGCTACGATTGACGGCTTTCCCCACGGGTTAGTCTAAACTGTCTCGTAGTAGTCAAAATGGGTGAAACAAATACAAATAAACACATAAAATATTTTACACACCACATCAATCGAGCCACACGTATGAATGAGTTGCAGTACTCGCTATGCTGTTTCGAATAAATCAAATGCAGACACTAACAAAAAATACCACCAAAACGTGGAGTATGTGAAAATAATTTCAATATTAAGTACGCAATAAGCACACAATCCTGAAAATTTTCATTGCGAATAGCAGTAAATAACACCTACATTAAGGGGTTAAGCGAACACGACTTAACGGGGTAACAAAATAGGTATCCTGTCCCCTCCCTTGTTCAAATGCTTATTTTGTTACTATGTAGCATGAAAATATTACTAAATAAGTAAAAAGCATGATGAAACCGAATTTGATAACTTGGTCGCCAGTTTGAGTCCCAATACGAGACCAAACAAGTGAGATATTCAGAAACATACAAGTTCTGGGCGACTCATGTATGTAGCATGCATATGATATTTTATTATTTACGAAAACTGTGTATTCCGATGAAATCTCGTTGCTATTGGTACTACAGGAAAATATTTAAATTTGGCAATGTCAAATAGTATTGTTCGAATCGAACCATGGATATTCCATATTTTATTAATTATTTATTTGCCCACGGGAGCAAATCAAAGTCACGTTTGGCTATAAGAAGTGCCTTTTCTTCCAAATGTGAAGAGGCAAGAAACATGATTTCAAAGTGAAAATGTTGAAAGTTGATAAAACATAGCTAGTAACGCTTGTGTTTTCTTTCACTCGCCCAGCTAGAGCAGGAAACTAGGCCAGATAGTTGGCAACGTAATTACCGAGGGTAGAGAAAACCCACTCAGCCTTGAACGACCTTGGCCGGACCAGTGGCCAACTCGAGGTCGAAAGTAAGAGCACAACACGATATGGGAAGGTGCCACGCCACCCTCGTGGAAAGCAAGAGGGATAAACAAACCCATGTGGCCAGCCCAGAGAAAGTGAAACATCATTTGTTTCAGATCAACAGCAACAAAGTTGATTTTATTAAATAGTGTTCAGCCACATGGAGAATGCGCTCTCGAGTCTTGCATGCACTTAAGCCATACAATATTTTATTCCAATTCCACCCAGACTAGTATTGCTTAATTAATGAAGCATTTTAATCTTGCTGTACATAATTATTGCCCTGATTTCTGTGAAGGTTGTTTTTTTATTTCAAAGAAAGGTGCGTTTTTCCTAGTCACACGGCAATTAACTTTGGGCCGCCGGTAAATGCAAAATTCTTGCTTAATTATGTAAAGCAGTTTCTGTTATAAATGAACTGGGTTTGGAAGCTAAAATAAGGAACCACTAAAAAGGTACCATGATTTTAGAATGAACAGGGATTATGTAGGAAAATTAATAATGGCTTAATTAATATTCATAACAGAAACAATACAATTAATTAATTGAATGCATAATTGCATAATATCATACATTTATTAAATGCATGAGCCGAGTATTTATTCAGATAGATCAAAAAGACTCCAGATAGCAATTATAATTGGGAGTCCTTCTTCAAAGACGACCGAGAGGCGGCAAGATCATTTGAGACTGAACAAGTGTAATTATGCCTATTGTTAGAGTTTAAAGGATGGCATTACCAGCTGACATTATTTACGACAATTTCGTAGAACCTAAATGACTTTCTAGAACTAGATTTAATTACGATAAGATCGCCGCTCATGATCGATCACTTCGTGGAATAACAATAAGTCCCTCTGACACGGGATGGCGGCATATACCTTCAAAGTGCCGCGTACGGGGAACAATTAATGAACCCGAACGCAACAATAGAATGATTGACAGGCAGAGAGGTCCCAATTGATGATAGGGGCCCAAGCTGTCCAAATGTTACTATATTAAGCATTTCGGTAATAAATCAATACTACAATGGATTGATCATGGCCGATAACGCCACAGTATTTAAACCGAACCTCGGAATGCGTGATATCATCCGATCACCAGCAGCTTAACAGTCACTAACTAGTTCACGCCAGTCAAATTCCGAAGGCCGCAATCCAGAAGTACGCCAGGCAGATTTCCGTGCCGGGCTAGTGACGGGGCTTCGCCGCCCAGCCGAAGCCGTGGTCCCATGGACGCACTCAAGCCTCTATTAATGAGCTCAGTATTCTGATTGATTAGCGATAGCTAATAATGTTTATGCTTAACTAGTACCAATCCGTACGCTACTAAATTAACCCGAGTTCCCTTAATTTAACTCGGAGAATATCATAATGATTAGGTTTACCGCTCGACTTAATCCGTAATGCCATTCGTTCGACTCATTGCCGATAATTGAAATCATACAATCAAATCATAATAATCTGTCACTGATTTAATTGGCCATATGTGGGGTCAATATTGTGTACAGCGGAGTGTTGATTAAAGGCCCAGTATAATTGGATGTTTGCTTATTATTTAGCCTACCATTTTATACTTGATTAGTGTTTTATACAATTGTTTGCCCTTATGCCATCCTAGACGATAATGTTTATTCTAGTCAAATGGTCACTGGAATAGAACATTACAGGTTGCCGGTGTTTTCGATTCTTAGAGAGACAATAGCAATTGGAAATCATGAAACATCCTCCAAGAGAGAGAGAGAGAATGAAAATAGCACCCTACGTATTTTTAGCGATACCAGTGGGATGCGCGTAGTCTAACCACCCAGCACGAAATTAATTCTGGCAAGCCCTTAATGAACCTACAAGGCCCATCCAATCCAGGAATCCAACATCTCATTAGCCAAGAATTGGGCGAGCGTATCACGCGAAAATGGCACAAAGAAAACACGAGCGAGTCTCCCCAGTGAATACAGTAGGTTACGGTACAAACCTGCGTCGTCGTCTGCTAACGAAGATAGCAAGGGCATAACAACGATGTAAACAGAAAGGAGCACTTATTGAAGGAGCCTGAAGAAGATAGGACTGAAATTTTACATCTTTTCGTCAACAGCCTATTGAAAATCCGCAAAAATAAGATGGTGTATTCCCTTATTTGAATTTAAGCGTTACTTGTAAAATCTGGACTTTCTAACTTTCAGAATTCTAAGTACACGATGGTTGGCTTATTTGTCACTTCCACTTAATTATGACAATTGTCTAAATCTAAGTACAAGTCTCAGAAGTTTAGTTTCGTTCTTGGAGAAACTTGAATTTTGCAGACATTGTCCACTATTTACGTGGAATTGCCCCAGTACTATTATTGGCGTCTGTCCATTGCTGGCCATTCTGTGCAGTTTGAACTCTGTTTTAACTGCTTTTGTCGCGTCGGACTAGTTCAACTTGTCATTACCAATGCAGGGGTTTAAATGAATTTTTTTTTGCTAAGGTCTTCCAACATTATAACCTTAATTTAGACATACCATTTGGACATCGTAGCCGTGGACTGAGAGGTAGTCGGAATTCAATGAGCACGTATGAATCTGATGAATCGTCATAGGCATTAGATTCTGTGGACGGAATTTCTGAAATTATACAAAAAGAAACATTTTAACAACCAAAAAGACTAAAATTGCAGGGCCTGCACCTGCTTAATTTTAGTTTTTATTGCCTAACCGAAAAAAACATTACCTATTTTTAAAGTGATTCCCTCCTTTTGAGCTATTATTCCCCTAGAAGTTTGAAAGTTGCCTTCCCAGCCGGGCTTGTACTACTGCGCATGCGCAGGGATGGGCTGGCTAAACACGGACACGGAAACTAGTGCTACGCCTGTGGTCTTGGATGAAGGATCTTGAAGTGGTAACCAGGAACCGGATGGAGAGATTGGTGAGGTGGACGTACGGGATCGGGTGTGTAGTTGTTTGTAGTATGTGCGGATGGTAGCACAAACATACTGCTAAACGTGATGTAGACCAGGTTGCATGTAGTTGAGGACGCATTGACGTGAAGACTGTGCAAAAACGCACGAGATGCAAGAGGGGCGGACGCCAAGCTGTCCGTTGTCAAAATTGGGTTGCCATCTGTCAAACTTGATTGGTTGTTGATTACTATCTGTAAAATACTAACCTCTAGTATGTGCTAAAATCGTTTTCGATTTGCTTTTCTACCCGATTTTTTAAACCCCTTTAAAGTTTAAAACACCTGCAACACTTGCAATGCAATGAGGTTAGCCTATCTGCCACTTGGTGTTCAACAATCGTTGCCTCCAACAAGCCAGCGTCACCCCAACAATGACACTTCGTTTTCGGGTATGGGACAAGGCAGACGTGTGTAAGGTTTGCTCTGTTCTTTTTGCTTTTTGCCAGGGAATCCGGCGTTTCGTGTTCCTCACCCAAAATTTCATTTTGTTCGCGGCGGGGGATTTTCCCGAGTGTTCATGTGAAAATAATGAAGAATAAAACCCCTCAGGACATCCACCCTGCGGTTGCCAGTGGTGGCCATGTAGTTTTAGCGGGTTTTGATGTGATTTTGGGACGAAAATGAGGTGTTAGAAGTGCTGCACAAATGGTTGAAATTGGTCCGATGTCGCGTGCTTTTCGGAAAAAATTAAATAATTAAAAGTTAATTATTAATATATGTTCGATCGAGTCTCCTTCTGGATCTAAAACACCGCTTGAACGTTGTTGGAATTTTTTAGTACTGACCTAAATGCCCCACTTGTGTTTTGTTTGGCATGGTGTACGGACGCTTCCGTTAGGCCTAATATGGTTGGAGCCGGGAATGCTTCTTCATCGCCGGGCTGTCTTCCTTGCTGTCCTTGCTGTTAACCGTGGTAATTTGAGATGTTTGCAGTTCGTGAGGCATAAAATGGATTTTTGATTTTGATTGGATTTGTGCTGCAAGTTTGCTGTGCTGCAGGAGCAGATGGTGGCGTTTTTTGCGCTGATGGCAACCGCCATACGCCAATCGCCGGTCGTGCTCTTTTCTTTCCTCCATGGTCATGCCATCGGTTGCCAGGCGGGTGCTGCCATGTATCGTCGCGGAGGAGGAGATTCGTTTGCGAAACCGAAACTGTCGTTGCTGGGAAGCTGCCTGTGGTGAGTAGAAAAAATGAGGCTTTTGGCACTGGGTCTGTGGCTGCACTACAGTAGACGGTCGTGTCTGAACCGGAGCTGTTAGTGCGGGGCAATGAAGTGTGAAGGAAATGTAACAAAAAATTGAAAACTCCAAGGAGGGAGTTAGCCCCAAAAAGTCTCGAGGCGGAGAAAATGCCAAAAACGAGTCTCAGCCACTATGTTGAATTCCGATAGAGGAAAAAAAGACCCACACTCGGGGCGTGGCGACACCACGAAGCCCCGAGTGGTGCACAAGTCTGATAGGCGCCGAAAAACGCCGTACTCAGACTTCAACAGATCTTCATCGCACTAGATGCGTACTGTTGATGGTGAAGGGCGGTGGTTGTGCCAGGAGGGCCACTCGCCACTCATTAACCGCCACTCGTTAACCGCCAATCGCCACTCGTTGCTCGAAGTTTGATATGTTCAGTTGTCGTAACTACAAGGGTGCTAAATATCGTAGTATACTTCACAGTTCGTCAGCGTTCCTTGTTAGCCACGTGTGGTTTCACGTTGCAACTTTGTTAGTCCTTGGCCACATTCTGGTTACACTTCACGGCTCTCGTCACGGGCTGTGGTCGGCCATCGTCATTGTGAGTTGACAGGCCGTTGCATGGCCGTGTCTGGTTCTTCACATTGGCCGTATCGTGCAGTTTTTTACGGTAATTCTTTCAGTTGATCAAGCGGTCGCTGCATCGGAAACGCCTTCCAAATCTTGCATTTCTTTTAATTTCGTTAAGGATTTTTAATTTAACTTTAAATTCCTTGATGGTTAATTCGTTTGTGGCTTGTTAATTCCTTGCAAGAAGGAAGTGTGAAGGGTATGCAACAAAAAATCAAAACTCCAAGGAGGGAGTTAGCCCTAAAATGTTTCGTGGCGGAGAAAACGCTAAAAACAAGTCTCGGCCACTATGTTGAGTCCCCATAGAGGGAAAAAGACCCACAATCGGGGCGTGGCGAACACCACGAAGCCCCGAGTGGTGCACAAGTCTGATAGGCGCCGAAAAATGCCGTACTCAGACTTCAACAGATCTGAAGCAATTTTTATATTTTATTTTATTTTAAATTCCTTGCTTGTTACCGACACTGGATTTTGTATGCGAGTCTTTGGCTGGATAAGGGCATTTTACCACGGTTGCACTACAGCCTTTGTTGTACAGTGTGAGGCCCATTAGTAAAACGTTTGGAGTTTGGAATGGAAATCAGAAATCTGCAGAACGAACCCTTTTGTTGCCTTTTGCTGGCTAAGTTTTCTGCTGTTTTGTTTCTCAACTTCAAAGATGCAAGATTTTGTGGGAGGTTGACCCGGACGCCCCCCCCCCTCCCCCGACCTTGCTCCTGGCGTGTGGCTGGGTTGGAACCATTTACTCATTGTGAATGGAAACTCGGTTCATCTCTTTGAGTTGAAATTAAATTCAAGTCTTGTCTTAGAACGACGTCGAGTGTCAGCTAACTTGGAAAACGGAGTTGTCCACTTTTGCAATGTCAGGTCAACTTTTTTGTCTACTTGCATCGAGTCTCCCCCCCCCCCCACCCCCGTACTTTGCTAGCCCCGGTCGGGTGGGGGCTTTTTCATTCTTGTCTGAGGCCCAGACGCCGTTCTTGGAGGTAATGGTGGTGTTCGGTTTATATCTAGGTTTGAAAACGTCAGAACGTCGATTCCCTTCCAAGGGACCGAAAATTTGCTAACACTGCACGGCATTTTGTGTTTGAGCAGAGAACACATCCTCCCTCGTTCTCAGGTTCATGCCTGCAAGCGTTTTCCACAAAATGGATTTCTCCACGTCACAGCAGCACGTTCCAGGGGTCACCCCCTTTTCAAGGCAGGGGACTTTTTCCGTGAATTCTCACTTCGTGGATGGGTGCCTCTCGGAGTCGTCCCCCAGGAGCCGGTATGGATGTTTCTCCACTTCTCTAGTAGGTGGGGGGGGAGGTCTCGTCCCCATGTGGACAACTGGGAGCTCATCACCGACGGCGTGTTCACTCTCTCCGCTGTAGGCAGAGAACATTCGCCGCTTTTTGTGTCTGAACCAGCGCTTACTCCAGCCTCAGAAAGCTGAACCAACATCTAGAGAAGCAGCGTTTTCAAGATGGAGACGTTTCGGTCGGTCAGAGAAGCGATGCAGCCAACCGTTTTCACGATTGCCATTCGAGGATGCATGCATGCATGCATGGTCCGTTGCACCAGGGGATTTGGCATCTGTTTCGCCCTTTTGTAGGTGGTCAATTGTACCAGTTTCGTGTCCTGCCTTTTGGGATTGCAAACGGATCGCATGTCCCTCTAGTACTTACCTCTAGTAGAACCCGTCCAGCCTCCCCGCTTCGCCGAACCCTGGTAGTGTTGAGTTGAGGGTTCCGGAAAACGAAGTGTCATTGTTGGGCTGGCGCTGGCTTGTTGGAGGCAACGATTGTTGCGCACCAAGTGGCAGATAGGCTAACCTCATTGCATTGCAAGTGTTGCAGGTGTTTTAAACTTTAAAGGGGTTTAAAAAATCGGGTAGAAAAGCAAATCGAAAACGATTTTAGCACATACTAGAGGTAAGTATTTTAGGATGGTAAAAACTAATTTTAATCAAGTTAAAATTGTCGTTTTTATGTTTGAAACACAGTACAATAGCAGAGCCAACTGCGCATCCGTGTTAAGCTAGAAAGAAAAGGTCACAACAAAATAGTGTCTGTGCGTCCTGAGGATGCTTACAACAACTGAGAGCCAGAAGGGTAGGGATGGTAACGGTGAAGGAGCTGCTTGGTAAAGCGCAGCTAGGGACGGCGATGAAGGTATGTCCGCAGGACGAGGACGAAGCGGTGAACAGATTGTGGCAGGGGATGGGACAAGTCTTAGACGTCGAATGTGGGAACGGGCACAGTAGTAGGCCCTCCAAGGTGGAGATGCAGGAATTGAATAAACCCAGGCATTGTATACATGTAGCAGAGCATAGTTCAAACGAAGGGAATGACAACGACAATTTATAAGTTCGAGCTCATGGGAGTATCTATCGTAGACAGCACGGAGGCGAGTCTTTGTGGACATAAGGCAGGTAGAAAGAGGATGGTCGTCCTGGAGGAAGTTGCTTGCGAAATGTAGGGGATGTTGTCCATATTGTATCGGCCCTTGTGAAAAGTATCTCTAGTTGCTTCAGACGGAAAGGAGGACAGTAGTCCCAGGAGGATAACGGATGGATCCATGTCCGAGGAGCGGACGAATCAGTCCTTCTCCCAGCTGCCCCCGAAGGCGGAATGAAGGTGGCCGGGAGCGAAGATTCAACCGGGAGATCCCTGGAAGCAGAGAGCATCCCAGTGGGGATCATCCTAAGATCGAGGATGAGTACGACACGTTCTATGGGATGGCGAAGCCTGCTGGTCTTGAGTCCCAGCGGACCCTAAGAGGGGTTTTTTTTTTTGGACTTGGGAGTTGTACTCAGGCTTGCGTCAGAGCTCGTCATTCTTCTCACTGCTTAGCTGCGTGTAGCATCCGCTATCGTGATTGATGTTGCTTTTCGTCGAATGATAGTCCATCGAATTGGCGAGATGGAGATGCAAATACGGCAGTAACTTTACGTTCCTGTCCGTCACACGCAGTGAGGACGAGGATGAGGTGAGGATGAGGATGAAGATGAGGATCGAAGTGATACGTCGTAGAATTCTTTGGAAAAACCTAGGCAAATACAAGCCGTGGATGAGGACACATTTTCTTCTTTGGTTGGTGTAACTTCGGGTAAGAGGATCTTCAGATGAAGAAGAGGTGAACATGGTGAACTTTGAACAGGACACGAAAACTGTTATGCGCGCAGCGATATGAATCACGATGTGAGTGACTGTAGATGCACCTGGCGGTGAGACACGGCAACACGGCACAGACAGCGGGTGTAGTGCTGTAGGCGGGACAAAAGTGTTGGTTGAAGAGGTGGAGGTAAATCAGGATAGTTGTGTCCTCTTGCCCGTCCCCCCCCCCCTTTTTTTTTGACGTGTGTATAATCGTGGTATTGTAATGCTTGGGGAGGCGACAAACCATGAACTGATGAAGAAGGGAACGTGGACATAGTCCTGGTAGATGTCCGTTGTCTGTATCTAAGCGTCCTAGGACGAAGCCGTAGTGACGGATCGGACGGAGGACGGGATAGGACGGAGGACCGAGGATAGGACGGGACGGAGGACCGAGTCTTCTAAAAAAGGATAGGTCGGAGGACCGAGTCTTCGGATGTAAGAGTGGGGACGGTTGGGATAGGACGGGAAGGGTTGTCCGGGGCGGCTTGTGATGCTTAGGAATCAAAGCAAGCCAGGCTGAAGTGTAATCTGAGACTGGAGTCTTCCGTTTAAACGTTTGGGGTGACGAGTCCATGAGGGCATGCACATGGGACGGAGTAAGGGCGGAGCGTCCTGTTACCGAAGGACGGGACGAGTGCGAGGATTCATCAAGAGGAGTAAGTTGCGGACCACGGAGGAGGCCAACTTGGCAGCAACTTTCCGGGCTTTAAGCTGAAGCTTAAGGCAAGCATAATGTTCTTTGGTACGCGATAGTTCATCAGCAAGGGATCGCAGGTCCCGTGCTGGAGGAGGCTGACTACAGGAGATTGGGGACGTGGCTGCAGTGTCACAAGGCATCGGAGTGGATGGGATAGAAAGAAGAGGATTGTGCGGCGGACGAGGCTGCTTCAACGAATCCTGGTCCAAAGTAAGTTCGAGAATCTCGACGTTATCTGCAACCGGAGGGACTGGAGGGGATGCGGAGCGACGAGTGCGTGATGAGGATCCATCCCTTGACACCTTTTTGGCACAAGGCATGAGGACAGTCAACGGAGGATAGAACAGGACACAGCGGACGGCGCACAGCTGGGAGCGAAGTAAGCAGTGTGGAGCATTTTTAAACGCGATAGTAGGGCTGCGCAGTAGGATGCGCGGAGGGATATCATATTCCTGTGGTGGAACACCCTCCTGTAGTGGAACATTGTCCTTTTTACTTCTACTATTATATTTTTTATGATTGACAATTGGTTTTGGCCAAGCTTTAAACTAGGATAAAAAAAAATTTATTATTTTTTTATTTTTTAAGTAACATTGACATTGGTACCCGGCTTCCCCAACCCCCTCCATTTGTCACTCACGTTTGGCGATGCCATCGGGGACCATTGTGTCCCTGGCAGGTCTAACCAAGGTGGTAAGGCATTCGTGACCCTAGCCCATTTCCATCAACCATCCTTTGCAGCCGAGCCAGCATTTTCATCGTATACTTTTAAACTCTTACCTTTTGTAAATTTTTTTAATTTTAAATTTTTTTAGCCTTAACGTCGGATGGCAGTTAGCGACCACCAGGTCCTTGCCAGTCCGGTTGCATTTGCAACAAACTTTTATTATTATTATTATTAAAACAGCATAAAATGCTGGGGAAAAGAAAAGCGGAAGTCGACAACAGACGGTGAAGTAGTCCAATCCAAGAAGGCAGCGCAGAGGCAATGGGCAGTGATACGTACGATGGTGAGGTCAGCTGGCCCTGAGGACCGGTGGTTCTGTGTGGAGAGGATGGATTGGTTCGCTGTCTGTCCGCTCCTAAAGACGGAGCAGAGGTAGCCGAGAGAGAGGCTTCAAATAGGGAATCCAGAAGGTCCGTAGTAGAAGAGTGAATCCTAGCAGGGGCCATCTCGTGGATGGAAGCGCTTGCGGACGTGGACGGTAAAAAGTGCGAGGACAGCAGGTCCTGAGGATCGTCAGAGTTCTTGTGTGAAGAGGACGCATTGGTCCTCTGCCTGTTCGTCCCTGAAGATGGAACAGATGCGGCCGGGAGCGGAGCTACAACCGGGAGATCCAGATCCTTGGCAGGAGAAGGCAGCCGGTCTTAAGGACCGGCGGATCTGGAAGAGGCGGATGTAGCCTTGTCTGAGGAGAGGATGGATCAATCCTCCGTCTTGCGTCCTATGGGATGATGATGCTGTATCCTATAGGATGCGTCCCATAGGATGGGACGCGTCCTGAGGACCAGCGGATAAGAAGGATAGGATGGAAAGGCCGGGAGCGGAGCCTCAACCGGTAGAATCTTGGAAGTCATCCTGCGGAAAGCGGATGAGGCGGACGAGGAAGGACGAGGATGGCCGGTCCGGAGACCAGCGGACGAGAAGAGATGGAGTAGCCTCAAGGCGATCACGTTGACGTGAGCACCCTAGGAGAAATGATGCCATCGGACGGCTGCGCCGAGTATATATAGCCAGCCCATCCCTGCGCATGCGCGGTAGTACAAGCCCGGCTGGGAAGCCAACTTTCAAGCTTCATGGGGAATAATAGCTCAAAAGGAGGGAATTGCTATAAAAATAGGTAATGTAAATTTTAGTCGGCTATAAAAAATCTGTTAAGAAACAAAAAAGACTATTTGGCTTTCACACATTTTTTGACAAGTACAAAAAAAAACAGCCAAAGACAATGTAAGGAAGATCGTAATTTATCACTCACGCAAAACGATGCGGAGGGCCTTTTCCGGAAAAAATCCTGTCGC
The DNA here is from genome assembly GCA_023313725.1 of Lithobius niger. Classification (NCBI taxonomy): domain Eukaryota; kingdom Metazoa; phylum Arthropoda; class Chilopoda; order Lithobiomorpha; family Lithobiidae; genus Lithobius; species Lithobius niger. The sequence goes on along the minus strand of JAHWFP010216433.1, from coordinate 3,948 downwards.
CTCAAGGATTCAGATGATAGTAGCCGCCACCCGTGTAGTCGCAACGACTGTGGATGGTGGTGTCGTACTGCCCCGTCGTGCTGAGTCAGTAGGTCAGGGCGAAGCGGATGGAAACGTGGGAGATCGACGAGGAGATCGAGGAGTGCCGGGAACCATGCTGCCTCTGGCCAGTCTGGTGTGATCAGGAGAAACTGTCCCGTGGTTGCCGCTATTTTGCGCAATACGAGAGGCATTAGTTTGGGTGGCGGGAAGGCATGCGAAGAGGTGGCTCCAATCCAATGTTAATGCGTCGACTGCCCAAGCCCGAGGGTCTGGAAGTGATCTGACGAAGTGGGGAAGTCTGGCATTGAACCTCGTGGCAAACCGGTCCTCCATGGGCCTTCCCCAAATTCTGAATAAGGCGTTGCAAACGGAGGAGTGTAAGGTCTATTCGCCGGTCGGGGGAACACGTCGAGATAGTGAATCGGCCACAACATTGCAGTTCCCCGGAATGTGTAGGGGAAGCAGGCAAGTGTAAAGTAGTATGCAGAGATAGAAGATGCTGGATGTCAGGACATGCAGGAATTGGGAGTGTGTTCCCCCTCCTTTCCGCAGGTAAGCTACAGCCGTCGTGTTGTCGATGTGGACTTGTACAATTCGGCCCGAGACCAAATGTTGAAATGCTGAAGGCCGAGGAAGACATGATGAAGCTCGAGGAGGTTGATGTGGTCGGAGACGTCCGGATCCCAGGTTCCCAAAGTCGTATAATTGCCGATGTGGGCTCCCCATCCCTGGCGGGAGGCGTCTGTGAAGAGTTGAAGATCCGGGCATGGTTCGTCTAACGGCACCATTGCTGTGAGGTGGAGGACATCCATCCACCAGTTTAGTGTTGAAAACGGGAATTCCTGGGCGAGGGGACGTGGTGGGAGGAGGAGGCCCGGCTCGGGATCGCCCCATTCGTCCGTTTAGAAATAATGGAGAGGGCGAACAAGTCGCAAGCCGTGAGGAACGAGATTGGCAAGTGAATCGATGGTGCCGATAATAGAGTCCAAGTCGCGAAGAGTGTACTGGGGCTGGCGCAACAAGGAACGGGTGGAGAGAAGAAAACTGGAAATTCGGTCAGGGGAGGGCATGACGGTGCTTTGTAGAAGATCGAAGAATACTCCGAGGAACGTGAACGCTTGAGCCGGCTGAAACCGGGACTT
>JAHWFP010216432.1:30205-44088 GCA_023313725.1 Lithobius niger | reverse complement strand
GAAATTCGTTTCAGGAAAAATGCTGGATATGCCTATACGATCAGAATACACCGAAAATAAGATGGCCGGTGGAAAATTAGGGAGGGTGCATGGTTTAAAGGTTTGGGCATTCGTATGCGTAAATAAACTTGTTTTTCGGGGTGGAGGGCAGAATTTTAACTTTAAGTAGTAATTTCGTTGTAGTATTATTCGAAATTACTCTTTGCCGACTGGAAGACATGACGTAAATTACCGTGGGGGAAGGAGAAATTGCTAGGGACAGGATGAAAGTGCCCCAAAAGAACGGGCGACAAATCTTTGAAAAAATATATTTCTTCGAAGTTTTCTCGATCCAAATCCTCTTTTCTTTATTGTGCTATACATTTCACAAAAACAAGAAAATAATTGCACTTTAACAGTAAAGTGGTCGTACGTTTTTTAGTAGTAGCGGGTCGTAAAGTGGGGTGTTCTTTTTCGATCCCTCCCCAGAAAAAAAGGTTTATTTTAGCATGCAGATGCCGGCACTTATAAATAAACCATGCAGTGCCTCCTTATTATGCCACCCGCCTACCTTATTTTCAGAATCCTAATCGTAGGCGTATCCTGAATTTTTCCTGAAACGTTTTTCCTGAAACAAACCCGATGAAAGTACTTTTTGTGTGTGTGTGTCCCCCCCCCCCCCACCCCCCCCCCTCCATGGGGGGGGTGAAATCTGCGGAGTCCCAGGTGGCAGAAATATAAATTCTCCTCTACCAATGAGCCAGTGACGCAAATTATTCTTGTCAGTTCCTCCCTGTTTAGCATAAAACTGTAATTTACTCTTTAATGGAAGTAATCTGCAATGCCACAATGATATATGAAGCTGGATGTGAATGCCCAGGTTTTCCCGCCTTTGGAAATGAAGTATGGGCATCCGAAACAACAATTATTTTGTATTGGGGCAATTGTTACGACCAGGCTGGATGTCACTCAAGGGACATCGGCTCCAGAAAAAAATTAATAAATGTAAAATCAGAAAATAATCACATACCGAACGTGACTTTCTGTGTTGTGAATGATGGCTCAATACTTTAGGTCTAAAACGTTTCATTCGTTCTTTTATTTTATTGCATCCTGAACTAAACTCATTTATTTGCATTGATTGACGCAGGAAAGAGTCGGATCACAAACGTGCCCTCGCTTGTAGAGGCAGCCCCTAAGCTTCACTGCATGGCAGTTACAACGTTCAGTGAAGACATTGTTGCTATTTTGTTTTCCTCGTAACTGTAATTCTGTTCCGATTTTCAATTTTTTTTCGTAGTTTGTCATGTTTAATGCTCACGCACAACTTTGCAATTCACTTTTGTGTTGTATCTTGTGCCGTTTGGAAGATAGAATTTGGATGACCTTGATTGCTGTTTTCAAGGTCATTGAAAATGTCTTCGTTGGCTTCGCCATATCTGACTTGCATACAAATATATCTTCAGAATTAACACAGGACTACTACAACGGCAGTTATTTGCGTGTGACCAGACTTTTGCCTCTCCCTGTATATACAGGGTGTCCCAAAAGTCCCAATCCCCCCCCCCTCACAACTTTTGAAGGGGATGAACGACGACAGTGAAACCCTGGCAATGTAGGTTTGCTTAAAGGATCTACCTTTGTCTACAACCAGCATTTCGCCTGCACCCCCCTTCCCCGACTCAGAAATTTCCAATGGAATGGGGGTAAAGAAATATTTTATTTGAAAGGTCTTCAATAGACGAGTAAAGTGCCACAATGATTGCATCGATACGATGAGATCCAAAATGGTAGCCATTCAAATATTAGGATTTTCCTCGGCATCCTTTTTTTTTACTCAGGCTAAAGACGTCGCAAAGGGACGTTAGTAGCAGCAAAATGTTTCCCTCAGTTTGATTGGATTACACCCACAACGTCGTCTGCAGTTTGAAACCCAAAGTCTGGGCTTCAGCCCTCTCCCCCCCTCGGGCTCTCTTTTAATAATAATCTGACCGCCTTGCTTCGCTACGGTGACGGTGAACAATTTCCATTAGTTAAACATTGCGTTCACTAAACGTTCAAAGGATTGAAAGGAATTACTAATGTTAAGGTACTTGGTCATGGACCTCACTTCCTAGAAAGAGCTGGAGCTGGGTGGGGGGGGGTGGCACTAAATCCCACACTCTAGATTTCAAACTGCAGAAGACGTTGTGGGTGTAATCCAACCAAATTGAACGAACGGAAGCATTTTGCTGCTACCTTTACGTCCCTTTACGATATCTTTAGCCTGAGTAACACATACAGTGGAGAGATATGGTCTAGGGTTTTCGTTTTCCCTGGGTGAAAAAACCCTGGGGTTGCAAAAAGGTGAGCTATGGTCAGGAGGAAAACAGAAGGGGAGGGAAAAGTCGACGTGGTCGAACCCCGAGGATTTTGTGCTGAACCCCCGACGAAGTATAGAGTAGAAACCTATAGGGAAAATATTCCACCTTCTAATATCCCAAGGGAAAATGATGTAGTGAGTTATGCATCCGAGGGTGTTTTAATCGAAACCCCAGGGGTTCCTTCCTCTCGACTTGCACAAGACCATATCTCACCACTTTTAACTTTTCAAAATCCCTGGGGATTTCCCCAAAACCCCCAGGGTTCGCCCACCTCGGTTTTCGCTTTCCCCTGGGTTAATTTACCCCTTACCATATCTCTCCACCGATAGGGATAGAGAGGAAAATCGTAATGTTTGACTGGCCGCTATTTTGGATGGGCTCATCGTATCGAAGCTACCATTGCGGCATTTTACTCGTCTAATGAAGACCTTTCAAAAAATGTATTCCTTTACCCCCTATTCCATTGGAAATTTCTGAGTTGGGGCCCTCCCATGGGGGGGGGGGTAGGCAGGCGAAATTCCGGTTGTACAAAAAGGTAGATCCTTTAACCAAACCTACATTGACAGGGTTTCACTATCTTCATTCAACCCATTCAAAAGTTGTGAAGGGGGACTGGGACTTTAGGGACACCCTTAGATGATTGTTGGTACAGATTTAATGATGTTTTGTTATATTTACAGCGGTTTTAGATAAGATAAGATAAGATAAGATAAGATAAGATAAGTTTATTGCCCGAAAAAAGACAACGGGAAAACAGGAAGGGATTTTCAGCGTTACTACTAAATTTCTGCTACATCTGAATGTTTTTTAGTGTTAGCATTTTACGTAAGGATCCATGAAGGATCCACCGTCCCTGAATAAAATCAGTCATCAATCTTAAAAGATTTTAAATCAGCTACATTTTACAAATTTGTGGTTTCCAGAAGTTTTCCAATTGCTGCAACTGTACTCTCTGTTTGGTGGCTACCTGCCAACCTTACTGTACACTAATGTAAATAATTGCAAGAAATCTTTACAAGTTGTCCACAGTGTTTACATTGGTTTAGAACGGATTATTGTGTCCTGCATTGCAGATCAATGTAACTCCGACAACCAACATATTGCAACCTACTTAACATGAGTAATTTTTAGCTGCCACAGCTGGGTGCCAGAAAAAAAAAAAGACATTTATCAAAGTAAGCAACTGTCCTTTCATATCTTCGGTCCTAAACTTTCTTATATTCTGCCGCATAAAGTGTTTTGGTTCCCGTATGCGGTTGACAAATATTTTACTGTGCTGCGTGATATGAAAACTACCGCTGACCCCCCCCTGTCCCCCCCCCCCCAATCCCATTCCCCCATTGTGGGTCAAATTTATTCCCGGCACCCTCTCCGGCACACCCTTTCCCCCCCCCGGCTCTCCCTGTCCCCCTCATTCACCCATTGTGCTGTCTGAATACCCCATCCCGATTATTCCCCCCCCCCTCCAACCTCTCAGGTACCCTCCTACCCAACCCACCCCTGCCCCCACTCTCCACATTCGTCCTATTGTGTGCATGGAGGGAAGAGATGGGGGTAGCATGACGTCATCGTAGGGAAGTAAGCCGAGGGAGGGCGCTTTCGTCTCCGTAAAATCACGCCGCCATCTTGGTTAGTTCGATGCTCGACTCGAGTAATTCACCTAAGCCGCCGACACTTGTTCTCACATGTGTACTGTATCTTACATTAGTAACCATGAGCCGTTCTTTACCATAATTTTTTTATTATTATTTGATGTCTTTTGAAAAGAAGGCCTAGGTCTACGAGATTGTATTATGCAATGATGCACGATAACTTTGTCGTCAACTGAGAAGAGTTGAATGGTTTTTAACAGATTTTTTTTACGTTTGTTTTGTCCTTTTTATTTTTGGCTTTCGTCCATTTTGTATTACGCCAATAGTAAACCAATGGACAAAAGCAAAATGAAAGTGGACGAAAAAATAAATAAGGAGGAAACCAACGTAAAAAAAACTGTACATTTGTACAATGCTACACTAATTTCAGGCAAAGTAGCAGCTAGCAAATATTATTTTTAAATCTAAAGAAAATAGTTTTTTTTTTTTAAATTACGGGCCCCGCGCACACAGTGGCCAAGCCGCGCGGCCAGGTCACTGCGGCCAACGAGAATGCTTACGGTGTATGTAGCAACGCGCACTTGGCCGCAGTGGGCGGCGTGCAGGCGGCCACAGGGCGATCATATCTTGCCCCTGGTTCATTTTTCTGATCGAGAATTATCAATGAAAAACGGACGTGGCTGCGCGGCACGTCGCCGTGTTTTTTGGCTGCCTCGACCACTGCGCCGCGCGGGCTACTTTAATGTACTACGTTTTACAAACGCAAATATCAATGTTTGTAAATATATAAATAAATAAAATAACAGTGATATAAAATGTAAATAAATGTAACTGTGCAATGCAATAATGTATATAAATGTTTGCCTCATTAGGAAATCATTGGCACTTTAACATTAAATAATTCAATTGAAGTTATGTCGGTGGGAAAAATATCGACTTTTAGCCTTTATCCCTCTGTAAATGATGATTGCTACAAGTAGGCCTACCTTTCCTAACGCTCGGGTAGAAACTCTTCCCAATTTTTGTATGTCTTGTATAGGAAAAAAGTGTTTTAAAATTGTGGTTTTATTATTATTTTATTTCATGTAGTAGTCGGTGAAAAATAAAAGAGTAAAAAAAAAAAGACAAATACTTATGCCGCTGTAAGCCTACTGCAATTTGAAAACTTTATTTACTTAAGATGACCAAGATCGAAAAGTATGACTTTATAGCTTAAAATTAAAATTAAAGTTAAATTATTAAAGTGTCTTGTGGACCAGCCTGTATTTTTTGCCCAACGTTATTCTCCTGCAGCTTTATTGATAGTCTCATGGATCACAGTTAGTGCCGCTTTTGTGAGGTAAACCATTGTAGCTCCCATCAACGGCATCAAAAGGTATCATGGATCAGTTGCTCATAGGAGGTGCAACACCGCTAACTTCTACAGCAATTCCATAGGAGAAGCCGCGTGAAACTTGGAAGTAAAAATGGTGGCATTGATAGCAGCACTCAAACCATCTTAATAATGACAATACCTTCAGAAACTGACGAAATACTTGTGCATGAGCAAAAGCTGAAAAACTTATTCTGGTTTCGATTCAAACCGTTTTCAGTTGGTTACAAGAAATCCGAACTGCTCATGAAGAAGATTCACACCATGTGGCTCGCTTGGCTAGGTTTTCGTGACACAAAACCATATACTTAGCTCCACTCGTGACTAAAAACCCATTTTAAAACTGAATGCTGAAATTAAAATTAATTTAGTCTTCTGATCTGCCCTATCATAGCTTCCTGGATGTAAAAGGCTTAACGTTATAAACTCAACGAATCGTCCAGTTAGCCGCCGATTCTGCCACCAGTCGCGCTGCGAACACCCCCAAAATGAACTGCTCTCGCATGCGGATTGAACTGTGAAAGGTACTTGTGACACGCGATATGCGGATTTTAAGTTTAAAACATTGCATTAACACCAAATTATTAAAGTTTAACAACAATGGCTTCATGCTACGTACCTCTTTGTCCGCTCGACGACAAAACAAAGCCTCCGGAGGTTTAATTTCAAGAATTTCACACAGATGAACCACCAAGGTACGTATTGCGTCTGTATAATTACGCTACGACTATTCTCTTCTCATTGAAAATATGATTAAACGATCCTTTGACGTAGCAGTAAACCGTCCGAAGATTTCAAGAATATTCACCATTACCGTAAAATAATATTCCTTTAGTGCTGCAACATTGGTAAATCTAATAATGAAAGGATTGCTACGTTTTTGCACGTCCCGGTAACACTAATCGATGCTATGATTGAGGTAGTTCATTCTTCGTGCTTTCACTTCAGCGTACCTCTTGGACGACGCGTCTTGCATGCTACGAGAAACCGAGCGTTTTTCGGTTTTTCGTACAGGAGGCTACGGCCCTATCAAGTTTTTTTAAAGCAGTCTATTAAGTATCCTTATCGTGAACATTTTGTTTTAGAGACACTATAACTAACTGTTTTCGATCACCATGGTGACGCTCAGTTGAATCATCGAAATGGCTTGCCATTGCGGTCATTGAAGATGACACCCTCTAACGGTATTCACTGAAAGCGGTACTTATTTCACCCAAGTATTTACAGTGGCAAGGGCTCTCTACAGTACTGGCCGGATGTTGGATGAAAAATAGCATTACGAAACTGGGTTGGCAATATGGCCGCCGAAAGCGCCACAGATGCGATTGATTTATCTAGTTGCCACATTTTGTCAACCGAAGGCGATGCCCTCCATAAAAATTGCCAACGAACGTGTCGCTTTTTTTTTTTTGCAAACGCAGAGAAATAGCTTAACTGTGGCTGAGTGACATTTTTAAAAACTATTTAAAAATACTTTTATAGATAATAAAGTTTTGCCACCAAAATGTACGTAAAAATTTAAATTATTATTTCGAAAACTGCCACTAGCTGCCAATAGATGTCGCGTCTCTCCGTGCAAAAATGCTACCTCGAAGAACAGACGTCAACGAAATGAACCAGACGTGGCGGCCATTTTGCCTACACCCTCCCATTCCCCCCATCCCGAATATCGGTATAGATCAGGTCAGTTAGTTTACTGGCCATGCTTTGGCAGAGAAGGGGGATTACCTATATATACTCAACCCTGATCTGGGATAGTGGAGGCTGGACATTATTCCTGATTTGCAGTGCTGATCTACAGTATCTATATATCGCGCTGCTGAAGTAGTGTCAGGTGTACGTGAAAGCTAGGAGTAACGAGCCTGCACTGATTCTACTACAGTCCTATGCTTTGCGCAAACCAAAGATCACTCCTTAAATTGGTAGTTAATACACTGAAATAGAAATTCGATCGTCACCTGCACTCATCCAGCATCACAGCGAACCTATGAACACCGACAGATTTACTGCCTGAATTATCCTCACAGCAAAGTCACACCTGTTAAAATTCCTTTTAGTGTGCGATTTTTGTATTACACAATGCATCACACTAAAAGGAATTTTAACAGATGTGACTTCCCTGTGACGATAATTCAGTCATTAAATCCGTCAATGTACAGACGTTCGCTGTGATTCTGGATCAATACGATCGATTGCTAATTCAGAATATGAACTACCAATTTAAGGACTGGTCTTTGGTTTCCGTACTGATAGAGAAAGATCTTCGGTGGTAGAGAAGTGTGTTGGAACTTAATCCGTTCAGTAGTGTTGAACAGATTAAGGTTCTGTGCCCAACTTTACAAATTTTATTACAGAATGCATTAAAGTTGGGCACAGAACCTTAATCTGTTCAACACTACTGAACAGATTAAGGTCCAACACATTTCCTCTACAAGTAATGACTTGGTGGGAGAGGAAGACATTCTATTTTAGTGGTTTCTTATGCTGAGTGCAAGCTGCCTAACTCCACCTTCCGTAGATGTCATGCTTGATGCCTGTGGAATGGCATCAGTAATAATGGAACCTATGTATGCGTGACTGTGCGCTGCATGTAATAGCCAATTAATACCGCTATAAGATCTCAGACCGACGCGTGGCGACCTACCGTTACTACGACCATCCACCTCTTCAGGAAGTCGTTCACAGTAGGTTTTTGATGATCGCAGAAAACGAAAGAATTCAAGTTTTTCGTAAACGGACTGCGAAGTGACGGCACCCACTGACTGACCAACGACTGACAAGTCACTATACGAACACGAGAGGACACTAATGATGGCAGAGAACACTTCGAACCTTCGCTAAACCCTACTTGTCAAGGCATCCCAAAAAAAGAAAAGCTTCTAGGCGCGCGAAATAGACACACAGCAAACTTTATTAGGGAGCCCCGGGACCCCTAGCAACGTAAACAGCAACAGCCCAGTTGTCATCATTCTTGGCTCCAAACCAAGTGAATGCCGGTTCAAATCCAGCAACAGACCGAACTTAAAAACAAGAAGGGAAGGATTAATTCGTAACTGAAATGCGTAGTGTATCCATTTCAGTTACGAATTAATCCTGACGTTTTTAAAAGTTTGGTCAGTTGCTGGATTCGAACCGGCATACACTTGGTTCGCACGCGAGGAGAATGTTTGGAAAGTTTGGGGAAAGTTTGGAGAATGTTTTTCTTGGTCCAGTATAATACTGTTTGCATTTACGAACATCTATGCAAAGTGGTAATTGTAAAAATAACCTAAAAAATTATGGTATATATTCAATGATGACCTAATTTCCTAAATAAAATAATGGAGTCACAATACGATGGCTTATACGGTTTCAGCCCTTAGGAATCGTAAACGTAATCCTTCTGTGCGAATTCATTCTGCAGCGTTGATTGGTCCGTCGTAGGTTGGTTGCTTGTCTGTCCCGCCAGTGTGACAAGGGGGTATATTTTCAGTAGTGATGCGCGCTGCGCTGCCATTTCTCAATTTTTTTCGTTTGTCGCAGCGGTCTGAACCAGCTATAAACCACAAGAAAAATACCCCAACAACTGAAGTTAAATCGAACCTGCGAAGACTCAAAACGAATAGGACTCTACTGAGAGTAACTTTACAATGAATAAAAAATACATTTAAAGTAGTAGCCAGGAGATAAGTTACTCCTGCGTCTAACACGGCTTGTGCGTAGATGTCGCAGTGTAGCAAGCACAGCATTTTATTTTAATTTGATGCAAACACCTAGCACGATTGGCAGTTTTTCATCCCCGGAATTTAACAGACGGAGGAAAATTATGGACAAACTTGCATTTGTTTTAATACTTCAAGTACGCTTCCACAAAACATTGCAAATTAGAAATTAAGCAAATACGGATGCAAACCTATTGGCGTTGCCTTTCGGACCTCTATGTCAGACTGCCAGAGCGTGGAACCGAACCCCACGACCTTTGAAATCAAAGGGCGAGGTTCTACCGCTGAGCCATACTGACACGGCCAAAAGGAAACGTCCATAGGCAGCATTTAACACGCACACATACACATTTCCAACGCTACTGGAGGAACACTTGCTTGCGCCTCTCACACCAGTGAAACCGAAAGGAAAACACAATAAAGCATGAAATAATGCATTAATAGGACGGAAAGCCAATGGTTCAAGATGGGTTAAATAAATACGGATGCAAACCTATTTACGTTGCCTTTTGGACTTATGTGTCAGACTTTCCCGCTCATGCAGTCTGACATACAGCTCCAAAACGCAACGTAAATAGGTTTGCATCCGTATTTATTTAACCCATCATTGAGGCATTGGCTTTCCGTCCTGTTTAATAAATAAGAAATTTCCTAAGTCAGATGAAGATCTATTCGTAGTGTACAGACATCGTTCTTCAGTCGTGGTCTTCAGATTTCAGAAACTAAGGTCGATCTTGGAAAGGATTTATTTCATGATGGTTTCTTTGCAATGTTTGAGTTCCAGTCTTTGAATGAGTTATGCATTTTTCAGATCTGCATGAAAAATGGGTAGCAGGATTATTTACCACACTGCGAATATGCTAAATAAAGCGACAAATCATCTATATCGAAGACCGAAAGTCAAAATTGTACAGTATTTCAATTCAAAGGTGAACACTTCTAACACAGTGTAATATTGTGAGAACAAAATTGTGAATTATGCCCAGTTTCGAAGGCCCGAATTAATCTGCATAATGAGAAATCAGCTGCGGATGGAGGGACAAAACCGAAATTATGTGGAATGTGTCGTGCTTAAACCATCCCACAAGGATGGAATTACTTCGAATTAATTCGAATTACTGCCTGGGAAACTGCAAACATAAACGTGAGACGAAATCAGAATGAACAACAGTCAGACACTCAAACTAGTTGCGTTAGTGAGAGTTTATAAAGTTGATATTAGTGCATACGCTTGACGCTTGAAAGAAGAGCTTTTTCGATGCTCGACAGTTGAGCACGATCTTTTATTAATATGGAGCAGGAGAAGCAACTCTCGCATTTTTGTGCTTTCAAGCGTCAAGCTAATATCAACTGGACTAGATCTATGAGCGTCGAGCGACATTCGCGCGCTTAGTTGTTGCATGTTGGGATAGGAAAATGGCGGCATCAACGGATTCCGTCGACGCCATAAGAAAGAAAAACGTGCTAAAAAGGTGAATGTTAAAAAAAAAATGGGCTAAATATTTTAAATCCAGTGGCATTCAGCCGTATGGTGTCAATGCTGTAGAATAGTGAAGTTATGAAACAGCATAGTTGGTTCGAAGTATCGGCCAGCATTAACAAGCTGACTCGCACAAGACTTACAAACGAAGCTGCGTGGAGCAGCGACTTCTGTAGCGCGCTGATATCACAGAACGCTGGACTGACTGCCTCTTCGAGCAGGTGCTAGCACGAGCGTCGCGCGTCAAGCGAAGTGTTACTGCTCATTGCTTTGAATTTATAAACATGCCATACTGCTAATTCAAATACACCTCACGTAAATAAAAGTATGTCTACATTCAAATTTGTAATTTGATAGGTGTTAAAAAAATAACATTCTATAGTGTCAGTACGGTGAGAGTTTTGTACTAAAAAGATGTATACAGTAGCCATCAAGTGCTGGTGAAAGACGAAATCTCGAAGTTTCGGTTTCTAGCTCGGAACCGTTTTCAAGTAAAGGCTTTAAAACATGTCAAAAAACAGAAAAAATTATAAAAATTAATAAAACAGCAGCAGAACATATGGGTCTTAAGGATGTAAGGCCCCATACTAAAATAAAAAAAATTAAAATTAAATAAACAGTCGGCACAATTCGAAAGAATGTGCCAACAGGCAGCTCCTAACTCACCCAAGTCCACAGGTCAAATGATAAAAGAAGGAGGTTGGCTAATGCCTTATATAGTGGGTTCCTGCATTTTGATAGGTGGAAATGTGTTGACGGCAGCGTCATTGCATAACTTAATGTAGTCCAGTAGGGGATTGGCTGTAGGTACCAAGTGGTTATGAACAGATGGTTTGGTTAAATGAATACAAAGTGTTTCTAAGTTTTCTCATGTTTTGGCGTCAGGAATTTGAAGTGAAATGTATGTTTGCGATATATCGGGTTTATGTCGTGTTTTTTGAAAGTGCTGAACCAGTGAGTTACCGAGCCTATGGGTTCCGAGCCAACGTTTCCGAACTAGGAACCGAAACGTCGAGATGTCGTCTTTCACCTGCACTTGATGGCTACTCTGTATATATTTTTAATTACTAAAGTGTATTTTAGCTTTCTGCTTTTTAGTTTTGTACTAAACACGGGTCCCTTACTTTAGAAAAAATGGCGTATTCGAGACTGAGAAACTAAAAATTAACTAGCATATGCATTGATGCTGGACATACTCCTTAACCCATAACCGCCTAGATACGAACGTACGCCTTCAACGTGTAACAGAGAAAAACTAAGTCCCAGCGCGAGCTTCACAGCCCAGTGGTCAGCGTCGTCGGCTCCAAACCAAGAGAATGCCGGTTCGAATCCGAGAACCGACCCTAAAAAAGGGGTCTGAAAGTTCTTTCAGGCGGTTATGGGTTAATTAATACGTATTCGACTCGCATTTCTTTCAATTTGGAATTCGAGCACGGGGTTATTTTTTTTTTATTTGTATATTTCTGTCATCAAACAAAATGAATCGATTTCTGCAAATCTTCAACATCTTGTCGCAAGAATTGAAAATACAAAAGGTTCCACTGCAAACGAATAAAAAAAACTTTCGTATATTAAGACAGTATTTCGTGTAGCAACAAGACTCATACATTCATTTTCATAATTTGGCTTTTTTTTGTTGCAACAAGCTGCAGCAGCTTTTAATGTTGCTGAAGGCAACTTCACGAAAATTTTCACGTATTTTCGTTCAATACATACCTAAAATTGGCGTTTCCAGTTGGCAGTTCTGGAATTTATGTAGTTTCCTTGAACAGTAAGTGGACATACGTATAATTGACTCACTGGAAACAAACAAAAAATAAACATTTGGGTTAAAAGATAAGGCGGGTTGGGTTTGAAGCATTATGTTAAAGTTTCAGCAGGAGAATAATTTCATTGCAGTGATTAATGTGGCTTTCTTCCCGATTGTTCCACTACTTTGGTTCTGGACCTTCTTCGATATGGGAATCCCTTCTGATACTATTTTTACTTATTTTACCAAAGCATTCGTGTCCGTATAGTGTACATATTATACTTCTTAGAAAACTCGATTTTACCACTAATTTTACCAAAGCATTTGAGTCCGTAGTGTACATATTATACTTCTTAGACAACTCGAAGGTTTATGATTTCAGGGACAAGATTCTAACTAGGTTGGAAGATTTTTTTTGGTGACTAGGAGCCAATGAATTTCCTTTGAGGGAGCCCATTCTTGGTGCCTTCATATTCGCAATGGTTTCATTATGATTTCAGGGACAAGATTTTAAGTAGGCCTATAGGTTCGAAAACTTTTGTTGTTGACTAGGACCCAATGAATTTCCTTTGAGGGAGACCATTCTTGGCGCCTTCATATTCGCAATGGTAGGCCGCAGGCATCCCTTCTCGACCGCTCGTACTCACTATTTTTCTGAACGATTTGGAACTTCTGCCAGCAGAGCTAGTTTGGGCAAATACGCAGATGTTGTTGAAACCCACGTTGAAACCTATGGCACAGTGTAAAAGCAGAATGTTCTCTCTGAGCTACCTTTTTTTGTCTAATCTAACTTCCATGGAAAGTGGTAAAATGTGTAAAGCTAATACACATTAGAACTTATAGTAGTGCTAATACAGTAATATTTTGCATGCAGTGAATTTACTGACGAAGACTCGGGACTATGCTCAGACAATCATGAAAAAGCTACCTTTATCATAATGTACTGTATATGAGCATAGTCCTGATTCTTCGTCAGTAAATCCGTAGCATGCAAAATATTACAGCATTAGCTTACAACGACTTACTGTATAACTAAGACTGCATTGAGCATACTCCTCTTCACTACCATGACTAAATTATGGTATTTCGTACTCACCTTCATCATCAGAAAGGGTATAATCCCAAACGTTGTATTCGGTACCCTTCCAGATGAATCCTACAGTTGGGTCAGACTTGGATGGGGCGCCATCTTGGAAATTTCTTATGATCCATGGACCACCAGGGCCAAAGACGCAGCCTTTGGCGAGCCCAGATACTTGTCCAACGTTTTTACCCCCAACGTAAAGCGTTGTTTTCCCGTCTGCTCCTGACCACGTGGCGCACACATGTTGCCAAGAATTGCCTGTGAAGTAGGATTCGGTCGGTGTGGGAAAATTCGATGTCTTTCCACAGATCTTCACGGCCACAGCGCCATTTTTGATAGAAAAGCCAGTGAACCTTTTAGTATTGAAGAAGTTCTCAACAGTTGGATTTGCAGCTCTGCTGTAACCCCAAAAGCAAATTGAGAATTCCGTCAGCTGGGGCAATTCGTAATATTGTAGGACACCAGCGACTGCTTTTCCACCACTGGGATACGATTCGCTGCCTCCTTCAATCGGGGATACCACAGCATAACTAGGACATCTAAAACAAATTAGAAAAAAATA
>JAHWFP010216432.1:13916-30195 GCA_023313725.1 Lithobius niger | reverse complement strand
TCCGACCTGTGAAAAAGATGTCAATAGGATTTTGTTTCTGCACGCTTGTCGGCTTCTCTTTCAGAAGGGTATTTCTGCTATGTCATCTCCGACCTGTGAAAAAGATGGCAACACGGTTTTATTTTAGCACGCTTGTCGGCTTCTCTTTCAGGAGGATATTTCTGCTTCGTCATCTCCGACCTGTGAAAAGATGGTAATAGGAATTTATCTCTGTGCGCTTGTCGGCTTATCTTTCAGAGGGGTATTTCCGTGATGGCCGATTGTATATCTCAGTTGTTGGCCTTATATGACTCTCTTATATAACCGAGGTATACAATCGGCCGTCACAGAAATACCCTCCCCCCCCAAAAAAAAAGCATAGATTTTGCTAAAGTTAAACAAGTATTTCAAATATTTGGCATGTTTTTCGATATTTCTGCAAAAACGAAACCGAACTGTGAGCAATAACTCGAAGTAGCTTATGACCTAATCGCAGCTACATCGATTTTGTGAACCTCCGGGCATAAAATAAACTGTACAAATCATGAAATCGACACCCAACAAAATGAGGGAAGCTAGTAACTAAATTTAATAAAACCTGAGACTACAATAAAGACGACACCACCATCATTAGATAAGTCGCAGATCAGCTGAATTGGTGTTACCTAGCAACGATGCAGACAAAATGCCATTTGAAAGTACAATTAACTCATTTTACCTCTTTCTTGAAGTAGGATTAGGCTTTTCAGTTTATAATGATTGGCTCCAATGTGCTGATGCATAATCGAGAGAAAAAATGTATTACTTGCAAGCGTTACATATAAATATAATTACTTTATGCAGACTTTGAGGTAAGAATTGATACCATTATTCATACAATACCGAAGATCAGTTACGCCAAACTTATAAAAATTAAAAAGGGAAGGTTCCCATGTCTATAAGTAAGACTTAGTAATTGATACATACCAAGGATCAGTACAAACGGGAGATTAGGATCTAGTGTAATTTCAATGACGAGCATCACATAACTTGATTGTGAAGGGTTTCGCGTATTTTGAATCTCAGATGTCAAAACTGAACCTACATCATTGGCCACTAAATAGCAATCATTATTTAGGAAAGTTAATAAATGCTTGAATGATTAATGGCATTAAGAAAAAAATCTAAGAAAAGGGTTGTTTCTTAGTAGCTTTTTAGCTGAGGGTTGAGAAAATAGTTGATTGCAGCCAATAACCTATAACCGCCTGAAAAAAAATTTCAGACCCTGGGACTCGGGTCGGTTCTCGGATTCGAATCGGCATTCTCTTGGTTTGGAGCCAACGACGCTGACTACTGGGCTGTGATTGCCTGCTGTGCTTGGGGTCCCCGGGTCCCCCTCACAAAGCTCGCGCTGGGACTTGGTTTTTCGCTTGTTATACGTTGACGGCGTACGTTCGTATCTAGGCTGCTACGGGTTAACTTCAATTTGCCTATTCACTGGCATTTCACCGAAGTGTTTTTTTTTTTAGTTATGTGATCCTGTTAAGTATTCCAGGTTATCTAACGAATGCTAACGAATCTTCTTCCCAACTGGATGGTGACATTGAAACAGATACTGCAAAATAGAAACTGCAAGTATAGATATTTAAGTATGCTTGCTTCCATGTTGGGTTTCCTGTGTGACCCAGTTTTGCAACATTGCTATAAATTTAATGTTTAGGGAGTCAGGATTGCATTACGGTTGGTATGACTGTGCCATGTGCCATGTGCCACATTTCCTGTGATCAATCACAGCCTTATACAGACCACCTCTTTCGGGAATAGAATGGCTCTGGAAATAAGTTCGTGGTCATGTTTGTGGCAAGTAAAGGATCTTAGAAATTTCATATCAGAATTATTATCCCTTTCCATCTTGGGACAACGTTAGCAGATAACCTGTTTTTTACCCTGTGAAACTTCATTTTGGTAGTACATTAGTCAAACGCAAATATATTGCAAAGGCTGTTTGTTATCTTTGGATCAGAGATAGTAGCGGCAGGGTATATACCTTTAGCATTAAGGATACCATGCAACCATACCTTGAAGTAAAAGCCCATAGGAGCATTCCTGAAACCGAATGATATAATAACGTTGTCGTCTTCATCCAAGTAAGTGATGGGTTCCATCCGAAAAGTTGAGACCATGTTGTAGAGCTGGAAACAGATGCTGAAGGCCTTCATCTCGGAAAATTCGACACCCGCTAGTGTTGCTCTCACGTCATGAGGTTTCTTGTCTTCAAATCCTTTGTCCAAATCGTACGGCGACATATAAGTTGGCTCCCTGTTGGGACACGGCGTTCTGAAAAGAAATTCGGCAAGTCAAGGCAGGAATATAGATGAAACCTGCATAATCCACATTAAAAAAAAGTAATTTCAACCTTACGACATCTAAGGCCGATAAAAAGAAAAACCTTGTTTCTCATAATAATAATAATAATCTGATTCGTTGCCATGCACCAGCAACAGGACATGGAAGAGCCAGCAAGGATCACTTACACCAGCCCCAAGAACAAAAACAGAGGTGATCACCAGCAATACAAGATTAAAACTATCTAACGTGCTTAACAAGCAGTTCCCGTTGGTCAGCCAATCTTCACCTGAAAACCTTCATGCTCATGGCCATGTCAACATCGGATGAAGGAGCATTCCACACTTTTACAACTCGCGGTGAAAAAAAGTACTTATACGACAGTTAGTTGTGAACCCTGGAAGAACCAGCTTGAGTGGATGTTCTGTGGGATTACTCCTCTCGCGAACAAAACTGTCATAATTTACGTCGCAGAGATCATGCAGCAGAGAGTATGTTAATGACAAATCGCATTTCAGTCTACGCAACTCAAGAGAATCGTTCTTAAGATTCGGAGCCGCTCAGTGTAACACAAAAGAGTGCCAGACTCGGTAGGTACCTGATGAAGGAGCGCTGCGCAGATTCAACATGGTCAATGTCACCCAGTTGATTTGAGGACCACATCGGTGACGTATACTCCAAGAGTGGTCACTAACCAAAAAGTGTACAAACGGAAAGTGCGCAAATCAAAAGTGGATGCCGGCAGGCGGCTTTTTATTTTTATTTTCTCAAAGTTTGATTCGGTGCGGCAATATTTTTTTATGGTGGGGGAGAATTTATTCTTTTTTCCCTCTAAAATGAGAGCTTTCCTAAAACTGCGATAAAATAATGTGAAAGCGCATATTTTTAAACTGGATATCGCAGAAACGAAACATGACCAAATTTCCCAAGGTTTAATGTGTGAACTGTCAACCTAACATGGAATATATTAGTGTATGCTAAAAAAAAAGAACAGAAATGTGCTGGCACCCAAAAGGCCGGCTGAAATTTGTTTCTTTGGCTAGGAAAATATACAATACCTGTCAATATTTGCATTATGTTCTCATGATGAGCTGCTTACACCCTCGAGTTTTTCAGTTCCATAGATCTGGCCTGGTAACCCAACTGCACATGCGTGCAGCCCTCCATAAAAGGGCTTGCCACGAAAGCAAACCCGATATGTCAGAAGGTGACTCAAGAGAGGAAGTAGGGTGGGTTAAGGCATTGTATATTTTCCTAGGCAAGAGAAACAAATTTCAGCAGGCCTTTCTGGGGGCTGGCACATTTTTGTTTCATGTTGCCGCTGTTAAATATACAATACCTGTAAACTTTTGCATTGACAGTCGACTTCGTCAAATTAGGGGGTGGACGCCTTCTGTGAGAATTCCCTAGGGTTCCAAAGCTGGCGTCCCCTGGAGTTGCAGACTCCCAGAGCAATGATGAAGTTGTTTCTCCTAGACCATTTACTTTTTTGTTTTTTTAAGAGATTCTGGTTCATTAGGTTTTACCCTCCTTTTATGGGATTAAATGTCAGGTGAAGTAGTTTGTATCATCATTTTTACGAGAAGGAGAAAAGAACCTTCTGCTCAGAGGGGAAGAGGGATTCGTCATAAACTTTCATAAGAAACAAAATAAGACCTCTTTGAATGATGTGGATCCGTGGGTGTCTTGACAATGAGATCAGGTGACTAAGGTGTTGATTGGTTGATTGTGGACTTTGGTAAGTCAGTTAATCGTCCTTTGATGACGGGTTGAATATCGATTAAATCTTGTTGACTGACAAGATGTTGTTATTGATTAGTATACATCTGTTTGAAGAGTGATGACTTGCAGAGGCATGTGATCTTGATGAGATGTTGAGGAGAGAAGACCTTGCCCGGTTCTTCTTGTTGAAGGATTGCCTGTTTCTGTGTTCTTCTTCCCACTCGTTCTTTATGGCTTGACTTTGGTCAGATCACGCCTCCAAAATGAAAACAATGTGGTGGTAATCCTGGTTGTCGAAAGTTTTGAATTCTCCTAGAATACTTCGGACTCTTGGGAGTTTTTCAATTCCAATTCCAGCATAGCGATGAAAACATAAGAGTGTGGAATGGTGTTGTTGGGTGGTCGGAGTTCTGGGGTGACATTAAGTGATAAAGTTGAACTCAGCAGATGGCGGTCTTGTTAAAAATTTTAAATATGTTCCATAAAAAGGGGGGCAGGGTCTCCTTAATTTGACAGCTTACCTGGAAGTGGCGTGACCAGCACCTCCGTGTTCGGTGGAGGTGGCTCCAGCGTATGTGGCATCATCCAATTAATAGTGGGTGGTCGTCGTTGCAGAATCTTGTGGTGATGCAGATGATTGGCTGCTCTGAGAGACTGTAGCATGGACTGGGTCTGTCAGAATGTGGATCAGTCCTGGGAGGTGATAAGGCAGGAGTCACGAAGAGGTATCTGTTTCAGCTGTTCAAGTTTTGAAGCTATTGTGTGCGTGAGTTTGGTAGTGGTACTGCCGATACGGAGACAATGAACGGACTGGTTGTGAAGACTTGATGTTTGATTTGTTGATCGTGTCTTCTCCTCTGCTTCTTCACTGAGCGAATTCCATATTGTGTTAGCTTTCAACCGAGCAGGTTGGTGAGAGGGTAAGGAATCCTGCAAGCTCTAGCTTTGAGCAAAGAGTTTGCAAGGGGGTGAGTCAGCCACTCAATGAGTGGAGGTTGCGTGAATGTCGTTGTTGATGTCTTTGTTGGCAAAAAGGAGCCCTGGACAGAAGATGACGAGAGGGAGGTCTACACTTCATTCCTCTCCATCCCTTAACTAGGAAGCAACGGCAGATGGTCAGCTACTGTGGACGGAAATACGGTGCCTTGCGACAGTGTGAGACACGAAAGTGGCGCAATGGAAAAAGTTCTGGATTTCGACGGAATGGGACGAGAAGTGACGAGCGCCTTTCATGAAAAAGGGAGGCGTGCAGAGGAGGATGCGTTAGCCATCTACTGACAGAAAAAAGGGGGGAACCCTTTGGAGCTTTCATTGGTTGAGACACGGTTTCAGGTGAGGTGCAGTTGATGGCTTTTCAATCTAACCCAGATGGCAGCGGTGTGAAAATGACGATTGGAGAAAGAAC
Source organism: Lithobius niger (assembly GCA_023313725.1). Classification (NCBI taxonomy): domain Eukaryota; kingdom Metazoa; phylum Arthropoda; class Chilopoda; order Lithobiomorpha; family Lithobiidae; genus Lithobius; species Lithobius niger. The sequence continues at coordinate 24,764 of JAHWFP010216432.1, read as the reverse complement.
AGTGCTGTGTGGTTTATTCAACATGTACGTGGTAAGGGCAAACCAAGAGCAGGGATCCACAGAAAAAAACGGCTTGAAGAAAAGGCATTGTGCCGAGAAGTTAACTTTGGTTTAGGAGGAACCGAGTAGTTGCAATATGCTAGGGCGACGAGAGCAGGCGAAGGGTTGAGCCATGAGAGCAGACTCTGCCTTTCTCGTTGACAGAGTGGAGACAGAAAAGACCATGTCGGTGTTAGTGCTGAATGACATGAAGGCCAAAATCGTGTGGAACGACCTTGGGAGACAACGGGGAGGGAGTCATGGTGACTTGTTCTGAAACGAAACGAAAGTTCTAGTTCCAATGAATACGTGCGGCGAAAGTATGCGAGAGGTAGAACCACAAAGCACTCTCGGAGTACGGCTTGGTAAAAGGGGTGAAGATGGGCAAGAGCGAGACGGTGTCAAAGGTAGGATGACACCGTGGTGAATGCGTGTGGATAGGTCCTGGAAGACAACGGGAAGGGAGCCATTCTGACTTGTCCTGAATAATAGATGAAAGTGCTAGTTCAAATGAAGACAATTGGTGAAAGCTTGCGAGTAGCCGAGTACAGCATGGTGAAAGGGTGAAGAAAGGGAGATCGTGTCGATGAGGGTTATGGCGACGAACGGGTTTCAGTCAATGGCAGGAGACGGTGGTAGTTTTCGTGCTGAAGCCGATGGCCACCAGCAAGTGGTGGCAATTCAGATAATGCAGCAAAGAGAGTTTACTGACAGGATGCAGGTGGAATGTAGGATAGTGAAAGTTTTCGTGATGCAGCAGTAGCAAACGCCACAAAAGCAACGGCCAGAAGCCAGAGGTAGCAGATGATCCAGACAACAGCTGAAGGTCGGCAGGCCTTTCAAAGAAAAGGCCCGTCAAGTGAAAGCGACGAAAAGCTGCAAAGGTGTGACCTGATGGTTACAAGTGGTGACGAATGGGCGGACACAAGAGTTTTCGTGGAATAAGTCACGAAAGGAGGCGGAGTTTCAGCTGAAGGAGATTCAATCCAAGTTGGATGCTAGAAGGTTTCATTGAGGAGAGATTCGTTGCAGCTTTCGTGGGAAAAACAATACGAAAGGAGCCGAGGGGCCTCTTATGACGTTTCAAGGACACCCAAAATTTGAATGGTTGAAGGATGAAACAGAGGTTAATGGGCGCTTTAGTGGTTAGGTACGAAAGGAAGTGATGTCTGGTTGAAAAACGTAATAGTTCAACCCAGACGTTTGAAAAATTTGCAATAACTTTCATGGGATAAAACACGAAAGTAAGCGAGGTGTTCGGGACGGTGCCTCAAGGCAACTCAGGAACCTGAATGTTGGTCGGTGAAACGAAAGTTCCTGGAATTTTCGTGGGAGGTCCGAGGAAGCAAGAAGTAGCATGTCCAGAAGACGAAGTGGCAAATTGACGGTCGAGTCGAGGAGGCCAGCATGTAAAACCGTGACAGTAAGGTGCTGCGGGTGTAGACGGAGATGAACGATGAAAATTCCATTGTTGAGCATGAAACGTTAGTGGGGTACGTGGAACAGTCCCATGAGACGCTGGAAGGGAGCCATATTTGGTAGGTCAGCCCCAGGTGATGGGCCTTTGTAAATGCATGCGGAGCGACTCCGGGAACTACAGGGAGGGAGCCACGATGACATGTCTAGAAGAGACGAAAACGTCAGTTGCAGATGAAGACGCACACCAAAAGCTTGCAAGTGGCAGAATCACGAAAGCACTCTCGGAGTACAGTGTGGTGAAAGTGTGAGGATGTGTCGATGTCAAGATGGCACCTCCAAATGAAATTACTTTCGGCTCAAAATGCACGGTTTTGAATTTTGGCAAATTTTGGGCAAACATCAAACTGCTTATGGGAACCACAGCAATGAACATTTTGGGCAAATTTTGAATTTTATTCGTAAAAGCTATGGCTTTTGCAAAGCGAAGAAAAATTGATGCTACTTCACGCATTAATAGTAATGTTAACTCATGTGTCGATGCCAAGTTTACAGAGACTGACCATGTGCAATGATGGTGTCATCCTTTCCAAACCATGTAATTGCTAATGTGAACCCCCATAGATCGTACGACCACCTTTTTTCTGTCCAAACGCCACTATCTTGGCTTTATCGTAATTCTCGATGAATACATTGATTTAAAAGATATGACCTGTTAGTTTTCCTTTCAGAGTCCCACTCAGGGCATTGCCTTCGATGAAGATGTAAATGGAATTCAGTTTGATTGCATGGATGACTTAAAAATTTTGACCACAATCGTAAGTTTCTAGTTCGTAGATCTATGTCGCTCTCCAACACGCCTCTAAGCATGAGTTGCCAAACTCCCGCTAGATGGCAGCAATGCTCGGCACGATCGCTAGTGGAAGCAAGTGGAATCTCAATCAATAGTAATCCAAAACGATGTCCACACATCGTGACCAAGTGGAAAGAGATTTAGTAAATCAAAATAAACTTTTATTAAAGCAAATACAGTGCCAAAACAAACAGCCAAAGCAGCTAAACAAAGACTTTAAACAACTAAAACTGCAACAGGCAGCAACTGAAAATTTGTTAGGCACTCGTCCCTCTCACAGCGCATATGCGACCGATGCTGTAGACGGCCTATTTAGCGGACCACAAAATTGTAAGCGAAGCCCATTAGCACCCCCCAAACCCAGACACATACCATTTTCAGCATATTCAAGCTCACAAGACGGAAATAATGAGGATCTGCAGTGGGACGATCGTCATCTACCAGATTTTCAACGTTTTGTGAGAATTTCACCATCTAACTCTACAGAAAGACCACCTTGGGTTTCTGAATTAACCTCAGCTATTGGGACTAGCAACTTAAACATTTCCAGCTTGGGGATCGAAGCAGATCTCACTAAATGGATCAATGCAATGACACTTCAGCTAACCGGTAGGAGATTGTCACCAGCAGAATTCCATACCATTGTGGAATGCACCATGCTTGCCAAGTACAAAAACTGGTGGCTTGAACGTAAAGAGAAACCAAGCACTTGGAGAGAAACAAAACCGATTCTGCGAAAAGCCTTCAGGATACCCCTAGAGGACTACGTAAGACTTGCCATTATCCAAAACAGCAGACAAGGACCCCAGGAACGTCCAAGTGAGTTCGCACACAAGTTGCTTCATCAAATCAGCAAGGTAGACAACGGACTGTCGGAGAGAGCTCAAGTCAAGCTCATCGGCACCTAAATGCATGACAATCTGAGAACACATTTCGCACTCATGAAACTGAAAACGACAGACAAGTTGCTAGCCAAGATCGATGATTTACCATCCTATCAGACGTGACCGAGAAGAAACCAGCAGGGGTGAGAGCAGCGGATGGACCGACAAGCACTGGAACGGACAAGCGCTGCAGATTCGACATCCACCGCAGAACCTACAGAATGTACAAGCGCCACCACCATCCACAGCAGGTCCTCAGCAGATCCTGAACCCTTCCATGCCACCATTCAAAACCCTCCCTAGCCGCTCCTGGTCAGCAGCAACCGTCGCTGCAGCAAGGTGATCAGCAGCCTTCACCTGTAACGGGGTCTCAGCATAGACCCGGTAGCCCAAAGCCGTGCCACTACCATGTTGTGTGCTGCAACTGCAACAAATTGGGCATATTTCAACCTTTTGCAGTCTTCCAAGAGAGACCAATGTCTCCACCACCGCAGCACCAAGCCATGTACATGGGTCCACCAACTACCAAGTTCTTGATGCAGACTGTAGCTTTTCAAAAAGGTTTCTGTGCATGACTTACCTTTGGTTCATCATTCAGCCACATCAAAACCGACTGGCTTCTTGCATTCAACCTAGAAGCTGCCAAGGACATCCGACTGTTCATGGGACTGCCACTCACTGTTGCAGATGGAAGTCCAGAACCGCCACCAAGGGGTGAAATCAAGATTCCCATTGCCACACAAGGGAAACACATCACCATACTTTCCAGGTAGATGATCACCTAGCCATCGAGGGCAGCCAAGGTCAGGACTACGCTTCTAAGACCAAACAGTCTATCGACTTTGCCAATGCACGGGCAACTTTGATGACGACATTAGGCATTCTGTCCGGTTTTGGCTCACACCGTAAATCCTCATACCCTGCCGAAGAATGCAGCGTGGTTCATCCAGTCGGGGGAGGGAATTGAAAGGCTGAACCAACTCGCCGACGGACAGTTGGAGTATCTGGAAGCGATGCTGGACAAGCATAAGGACATCTTTCCAGGGACGCCAGGAAAGTTCAGAAGCCAACCCTCCAAAATACATCTAAAGGAGAATGCCAAACTGATGTGCCAAAGAGTGTACACAATTTCGCTGCAGATCAAAAAAGGAATTGGGATAAATGACAGTGACCTTGAGAGTTCCAGATGCATCGAGTGCACTAAGAAGAATGGTGGAGACTTCCAGCTAGTGCCTGATTACCGGTATATCAACTCATGGATCGCGACAGACAATCATCCGATGCCTTGAACAGATGAGGTGTTCCAATTCCTAGCTGGGGCAAAATGTCTATTTTTCCTGGACAGTGAGCAAGGGTTTCACCAGATCCCACTTGATCCAGAAAGCCAAGATTGTACAACCTTTGTTTGCCATCGGGCGCCTACAAGTTCAAAGTGCTACTTTTTTGGTCTTAAAACCGCCAGTCAAGCCTTCCAACTGACAATGCAGTCAATCATGGTGAATCTCATCGACAAGTTGTGCATTGTACATCGATGATATCATTGTCACAACCGGGACCTGGGCAGACACTGCTGGGATTTGCAGGAAACATTCAAGATGCTGATAGATGCAGGGTTCACGCTTAAACGAAAAAAGTGTCACTTTGGAGTGCAGAGTTGAAAATCCTGGGGATCAAACTCATAGCGAAAGGGATCCAGCTCACCATAAATCACACGATTTTCGTCAGGAACTTCCCGAGACTAACCATGAGGAAGAAGCTTCAAGGATATCTGGGACCCTGTGGCTACTTCCACAAATTCATCGCTCACTTCTAGTCAGTAACCGCACCACTCCTTCGTCTGACCAGACACGAGGTTCCTTACAACTGGATAAAAGACCATCAAGCGGTGTTTCAGACCCTCAAGGACAAGCTTCTGGAGGCCATGATCCTATCTCTTTCAGATTTCGACCAGCCTTTCATCATCGAAATGAATGCTTCCATAGAAGCCCTAGGAGCGATGCTCACACAAAACGTCAATGGGGAACGACGCGTCATTGGTTCTTACAGCCGCAAGCTGAAGGAAAGAGAACTCAAATATCCAGCATTTGAATTGGAAGCAACTGCAGTCATCGAAGCAGTGGAGAACTGGCAAACATACATTGCAGAAACCAAATTCGTGCTGATTATTGACAACGCGGTACTGAAATGGGTACTGTAAAAAAGAAGTCCTCGGCGAGAATGACGAGATGGGAAATACGCCTCCAAACTTATGACTTTGACGTCCTACACAGGCCAGGGAAAGAAAATCTCATCACTGATGTTTTTTCCCGAAACCCTCCTAGAAACGACTTGAGGAGTGCAGAATCCTCGGACAAAGACAGCCCAGACAAAAAGGAAGAGGGACCAACCAGCACAGTGTAATAACAAGTGATGGAACATCAATGGTCTCCACCGTAACCATCCTCTACATCTGCATGGAACCAGATGTCGACATCCAAGACAAACAGCAACTTAAGAAGGCTCAGGATAAAGACGCCAATGTGCAAAGAATCAACATGGTGTGGACAAGATCTGCAATTGCAGGGAAAATGGAAACACACAACTACATGCTGAAAGTGGCAAAGTTGTACACCCTAAACACTAATGGTCTACTGCTGTGGTTCCCAACCTTTTGCAAACCGCACCCCCCCTAAAATTTTTTCCACGACCTCCCCCACCCAAGTAAATTCTTTTGCCCGTCGTTTTCACAACTAGGGGGTCTGGGGGAGCGCTGTGAGTCCCTCAGTCAAGTCCGGGAAGCCAACACTTTTTTTTTGCATTTTAAGCATTTTAAACATCGTCATTTGCTCATAAAAAAATAACTCTCGTATTTTATAGAATTATACAATTCCCCAGCCCAACATCACTACCACAAAGTTGTTTTTAGATTAGAAAGATTAGTTGTTAGAATGGAGAGATTAGAATTAGATTTTAGAAGAGATAAAAGTGCTTTACAATTAATTAATTTTATTAAAGATTTTAAGACTAAAAGATAAAAAAAAAAGGAAAATAATTTTTTTCCTGCTTATGTATTGTGACCCCCGAGAGGATGCCTGTGACCCCATTTGGGGTCATGGGCCGTATTGTTGAAAACCACTGGTCTACTGTACTACGTCGATCCGATTGCCGCCGAAAGGGATATACCGGAGAAAGCATGGTGTCTGGAAGTACCAAAGGACTTGAGACACACCTATTTCCATGACTGTCATGACACTAAACAAGCAGGTCATCTGGGCATTAGCAAAACTATGCAGCACTTAAGAAAAGTCGCTTATTGGCCGAGAATCTTCTCCGATTGCAAAGACTACATCAGATCCTGTCATGTCTGCCAAGTCGCCAAGACATCGCAACAACGCAGGTGAGGATATATGCAACCAGTGGTTCCACAGCACAAGTTCCACATGTTAGGAATCGATTTTGTCGGTCCTGAAACTACCCACACACCTATATCTTCACCATGATGGACTTCTACATTAAGTATGTCTGGTTGACTCCCACAAAGACAGCAGCAAGGAAATTGATAAAAGTCTTCATGGACAACTATGGGCCACCAGAAGTAATAGTGTTAGACAATGGAACAGCGTCTTGTGTCCAAAGTATTCACAAATCTTCTAGCATTAACTGGGATAAAAAACCATCGGAAAACAGCCTATCATCCTCAGCCAAACGCTACTGAGAGAGTTCACTGGATGATGAAAGGTCGCATTCGGGTATTTCTACAAGCTCACGAAACGACTTGGAGCCCACTGCTTCCTACACTGGCCAATACCATGAACACGGACGGCACCATGCATTAGTACGGTAGAGACATCATACTATCTAATGAATGCCATGGATCCGAGAGTGCCTCTAAAGGTTCTCAGTCTGCCCAACACCGAGGAGGGTTTGATGACGGAAGAGTACGCAGAAAAGATGAGGTTGGAGATGGAAGAGGTGAACGACTTAGCAATGCCTTATCTCGCGAAAGCTGCTCGCACCACCAAGATAGCCTATGACTCGAAACACCGCTGAAAAGAATACTACATAGGAGATCTTGTCAAGATCCGGAACCACAAGTTGTCTAATGCAGAGAAAGGAGTGGCTAAGAAGCTGGAGCCGGTCTTCAAGGCACCATTCAGAGTTCTAGAGAAGAGAAGCCTAGTTGTCTACAATGGTTCACCATGCAGCAGATGTCAGGACCATCAACATAAAGGAGCTAGAATCCTACTGGGATCCGGTCATGATGGAATGCAGAGGACTCCCCCACCACCATGGAAAGCAACACGGCACGACAGTCAGGAGATCAATGTGGGAGGGAATGACATCGAACCCACCACCCTCCCTAACAATCAGTCAGCACTCAAACCGTTGTTCAATGAGACCGAAACAGAGACCGAGGACAAGGCAGATCCAGACTGGAGACAGACTGACAAACCACCACAATCGAGTAACTCAAATGAAGACACAACGAAAAGACAACCAGGCTGTTCAGCACGACCCACAAGGTCCAGAACCGGATGTAAGATGAAAGCACCCTCTTATCTTGACAGTTATATGATATTCTTCTCAGAGACACCTTTACATTCCCTCAACGAAGAGGAGTGGAAAGAATGGTTGCACTTGAGCCTGACATGTTATCTTACTTACATTTTCGTTTGTCCGCATGATCTGTAGCACGGTGCTGTGGTTTTCTTAATCATCACGTTGTCATATAGCCCATATATACTTTTACCCCATTCAGCAAGGTCTCCTGGCAGCTTACAATCTCTGACTTGTTTCACTAAAATTGAAAGTAAAATAAAATTAGGTGTAAAGATATCAATACAATACACAGAGAGACCACAGTGTCAAGCCGGTGGAAAATGGCAAGCGCTAACACAGCACAAACACCGAACCAGCACCAAAAAAAAAAAAAAACATGTTGGGCCACGAAAAAAAAATGTAGCTTCTCAGATCCCTTACTGATTAGTTGGGATGACGTTGCTGGGTCAACAATTTTAATTGTGATGTTGAGATTTCGCTCCGAGTTGCTCGAGACACAAAACAATAATAAGCTCATTATTGTTTTGCATTTCAAGCAACTCAGAGTGAAGTAAAAGACAAATTACAAACAAAAACGTCAAGTGTGCCGAAAAAAAGGGTTATATAATTGAAGTTTCACTTTACTTGTCAAAATGTACACGGATAAAAATTGATGGTTTTTAATGGAAATAAGTAAATGTACAATTGAGAAAACTCCATCTGTTTTAGTGCTGTTGTGCTTTACGTTTTAGTCTTCTGTACAGCCGTACCGGTTGAGAAGACTATTGCAACGACTTTGTCCGTCCGTTGCATTTTTCAACTTCGCAACGGTTCCAAATATTGACGACCATTGTTTACAACGTTAAATTCAGTGTGAGAAGTTAATTAAATAACATGGCAAATTAAAACATAGTAACTTCCTTATAGCTAGCAAACTTCTTCGACGTAACTAAATTAAATAATAACACTAGATCGTCGAATTAAAATCATAATGTAACACTCAATAAAAACAAATGGATTTAGCTTCGTTTAAAATAGTCTTGTCGCATTGTTACATGAATGAATAGGATTACCGTCGAACCAAATTCTCCATTAGGCGTATCTGCTAATTACGAAATTAAAACTACATTTTTAAAATTAGGCCTAAAAATGAAAATTAAGCCTAAAATCATGTTACCATGGCAACGTCAAGTTGCTACGAGTCTCTGTTGGCTCTCTCATCACTTCCCTGCTACCACTGATCTATATAAGCTACGTTGCACGTTACGTTGTAACATTGTAACTGTGTGCCTGTAGGTGCGCCGTGTTGCAAAAATGAACAGGCTTATATAAATCCATATCTCCGTTAGCTGCTACTTACGAATTTAAACTATTGATTAAAATTAGGACTAAAAGCTGACAATTACGCCTAAAATGTAAAATAGGCCTAAAAGCTAACATTTTTAACCGGTAATTGTGATGGCTACTGCTTTTAGATTAGTATAGCTGTTGTAGTGCATGATGGAAGTGTACGCCTCAACATTGGAAGTGGAGAAACTGTACAGAAGACCGGTGCGACTGTACGAATGCACTGCTGCAATTTTCACAGAAGCAATTTTCTCATTTGCATCTTTCAATTAAAACCATCAATTTTTATCCGTGTACATTTTAACAAGTAAATTGAAACTTAAATCATATGACCCTTTTTTTTACGGCACACTTGACATTTTTTTTTTGTAATCCATGAATCTTTTTAATGACATTCAGTAATGTCGACTAAAAACTGGAAAAACTGGAATGAACATATAGACACACGTTAGTGTGTCGCCGCCACGTAACGGTAGACATCCCATTGTCGACATCCGATTGTTAAAAAATTGATTGTTTATGATAAAAAGGCGGCCTCACTAGCAAACATGTGTCTGTTAACTGAAAGCAACTAAAAGCATATTTTGGTATGTTGAGAATAAGTCCCAACAGAAATGTTTCAAATTGTGTTAAATGTAAAGGGAAGGTGCAGGGATAAAGAAAAAATAAAAGTTAAAAGATGAGTGTCCACCATTCTTAGAGAGAAAGATGCGTCAATAACGTTGTTTGTATGTTTCTGAATAGCTAGCAAGTAATCATAAAGGGCGTAAGAATAAAGGGATGCACGTTAGGTGATGGTTACGCAACAATACGAGCATACACGAGCTAATGGTTTTTTTTGTTAATAACCCCCCAAAAATGCTTCGCGTTCTGCTGTTTTAGTAACAGCTACCTTCGGGGGTTTCTGCATGACTAAATGTGAACTAAATCTTGAAAAGTTAAGGGGAAATGGCAGGGATAAACAAAACAACTACTGAAGGGGATGTGCTGATTGAGTGAGCGAAGCGAACGAAATCAGCGATTGTTAGTCAGTGTGTGCAAAAATTATATTGAAGCATCCTAAACAGACGGTGTAACCTTATGTACGTTCACAGTCCTATGAAAGTTGTGATATCCACCCAAAACCAAAACTGGTAGAAAAACCCGCCAAGTTTCCAAAAACGGTCGGCCTTTGAAGGTAGTGATATCATTCCACCATGGAAAGGCCGCCAAGGTTGATCCTATTAGCCAAGTTAATCGCACCGAATAATACTTTGGACGTTAAATGAAAACTTGAAGATTGCTACCGCTAGTAGCAATCTTCTAGTTTTCATTTAATTTTCGAACTATTAGTAGGTGCGATTAACTTGGCTAATAGGATTAACCTTGACGGCCTTTCCATGGTGGAATGATATCACTACCTTCAAAGGCCGACCGTTTTTGGAAACTTGGCGGGTTTTTCTACCAGTTTTAGTTTTGGGTGGATAATTAGTAACGCTGTCCCATTGTTAAATCCGATGGACTTATTGCTCATGGCTAGCGAACAATTGGGAAGGCCTGTCGCGATTCTTAGATTAGTTATTTGCCCAAATAAAGTTTCCAACAGTTTAGCCTTAATCGCGAGTGCATTAGTTAGTTACGATAATTTACTTCACAGCAATTTGCTTAAGAGTTACGCAAAAGTTACGATAGTTTTTATGGTTACGATAGTTTTAGACCTTTGTGATTATAATTTAACAGGTACGCGGTTTGTTCATCATAAATTATTAAATAAGAAAGAAATTGGCTTACCGTCTAGAGAAATTATCCGTC
>JAHWFP010216432.1:932-13906 GCA_023313725.1 Lithobius niger | reverse complement strand
CGCAAAGTTGCCAAAGCTACAACTTGCAAAGTTCGATGGGACAGTAGTGGACTGGGGACACTTTTTAGGACTAAAATGCGGGCCTACTAGGCTAAGGATTTCTAGGGCTAATTTTGGGCCTCACTAGGACTTTTACTTTTCCATCATGGTGTAAGTGCATTGAGTTTGAGAAGTTGGGTGTTAACTGCAAACCTAATTCCTCCTTAGCAACTAAGTAGAGTAAGAGCCCAGGATAACGTAGCCTTGCCGTATTAGTTAGCAAGATAACCGCTACACCTCGTAGGGCAACCTATGTAGGAGGCTGCCTAGTACGTAAGCCACACTCAAACCCTAACCTAACTTGATTCAGTCTAATAGCTTTCTCACTGCCGTTTCCGGACAAGGCCTACACAGCTGAAAGTTTACACGTGAATGCATGGTGATCTGAACTTGTCCTTTTGTTGGTTTGGTGCTTGTAGGTGTCAGGATAAATGCGTGGGAGGGTTTTGAAATTAGGAACCACGAAATTTCAATTTCGCTTCTTTTCCATGTTGCAACCAAAGATTTCAAGCAACCATGGTTGAGACAACGAACCCTGGATTGTAACAGCCTGGATGAGCTAAAAGCTGAACTGTAATGAAGTACAAAATAATCAGTCATTTACGTTGTTGGAGATTGCGTGTGAATAGAGATGCACGTTACATGATGGTTACGTAACAATACGTACTCCATGCGCTTTGCGGTCTCAAAGGGTTCAAAGGGTTTAATGAGCGTTAACCACTCCTGGTTATCTGCCCGAAGCCCTAAGGTCGAATGTGTTAGTAACAGTAAACTTCAGGAATTTCTGCATGACAAAATGTGAACAAAGAAAGCTTGTGAAAATGTGAACAAACGAGCACCAACTAGCAAACGGGGTTTTTGCTAATAACCAAAAAATAAAATGCTTCGCCTTCTGCTGTTTTAGTAACAATGATCTTCGGGGGCTTCTGCATGACTAAAATGTGGACGAAGAAAGCAGACGAAACAATTTCTCAATTTTGCTGATGTAATAGCTAATTATTTATTGACATTAAATTCCTCATAAAAAAAAAAAGGTAGAGCGGAATATAAGACAGTGCGCTGACTTTTTGTGTGTTCACAGTCCTAAGTTACATGTGCCAATTAATTACAAGTAACTCAAAGCGGATCTCATCATGTCGAGAATAAATCCTAGTGCTGCCGAAATCTTGTAAAAGTAAGGGGAAGGTGAAGGGATAAACAAAACTACTAAAGGGCATGCGCTGATTAAGTGAGCGAAGTGAACGAAATCAGTGATTGTTAGCCAGTGTTTGCAAACATGGGATTGAAGAAACTTAAGCATGTGAAGAATGGTCGTACAATAAACTAAGCCGTGTCAATTTGGCTAATCTAAGGGCTCATTGGCCATGGTAAATTTGAAAATGATCAATGTAAAAATTTATAGATATAAAATTTCGCCAAAAAAAAGGTACGGATGAACATAAGACGGTGTAACCTTTTGTACGTTCACAGTCCCATGAAAGATGTGATGTCCACCCTAAACCAAAAATGGTGTAAAAAGCCGCCAAGTTTCCAAAAAGGATCGGCCTTTGAAGGTAGTGATATCATTCAACCAAGGAAAGGCTCCAAGGTTAACCAAGTTGATCGCACCGAATAATACTTTAGACGTTAAATGAAAACTTGAAGATTGCTACAGCTAGTAGCAATCTTTCGTTTTCATTTAACTTTCGAACTATTAGACAGTGCGATCAACTTGGCTAATAGGATTAACATTGGCGGCCTTTCCCTGGTGAATGGTATCACTACCTCCAAAGGCCGATCCTTTTTGGAAACTTGGCGGCTTTTTACACCAATTTTAGTTTTGGGTGGATTATAATTTAAATTGACAGCAAAGGCGAGTATTAATAAACTAACTAGTTGTGCCAGTGCGCATGCTGCACGGGCATGCTGCGCACTCCCCGCCTCCCTCCAGGTGTTTGGTCTTTGGTTTTAAATTTATCAAACCGAAGACCGAACATGTTAATAGCTCCCACATATGCCCTCCCCCTCCCCGAAAACGTCGCCCCGTGACATTCTCCCTTTGCTGCAGCCCCGGAAAAGTCACTGGCGTGTGTTTGACTGAAGGTTAAAAAAAAATCCTATCACTGAGAAATCCCAGCATTCAGTAAGCAAGTAATCCCATGTTTAAATTAATCATTTGAAATAATTCATTTCGGTAGCGCGCATTGCCTGCCACACACACTTGCCTTGGCACCCTCTCCCACACCCCCCTAAAACGCTACCCCGTGACATTTCCCCTTTGGTGCAGCCCCGGAAAACTCGAATGCGTATGTTTGAATGAAGGCTAAAACATGCCCTGAGAAATCCAGCATTCAGTAATCAAGTAATCCTATGTTTAAGTTAATCCTTTGAAAAAATTCACTTCGGTACCGTGCATTGCGACATTGTTGCAAGCAACGATTGTTGCCGCCCACTTAAAAACAATTCAACTCCTTTCTGGAAGTGAACATTTAGGAAATAAATGCGCCTTTCCATCGTATCAGGCTACCAATTTCAAGTCGAAATTAAGGATCAATCGTCGTTTGGTTGAAGGTTGTCTGATTTAGTAGACACAGGTTGTTTTTTTTTTTGTTTTTTTTTAGTTCAGACGCCGACAATGGCACAGTCCACGCGACTAAAACTTTGTTGGCTGCTTTGGTACTACAAAAAAAAACAAAAAACGAACCCACAAGCGGTGCGGCAGGTCTGGTAAGTGGCGCCATGTCTTCGCAGACTTTGGAAAAATTGTTATAACCCGAACTTGTATAGTCCAAGGCCGTCAATACACGGCGACATGGCAGGTATGGTAAGTGGCGCCATCTGTTCGAAGACGTTGGAAAAGTGTCCCAACCCGAATTTGAAGGATAATCCCGTCAACAGATGGCACTACAGGGTGGGGTACTTGATTGTACGACGGAATGGCGTGGCCGGTGACTTGGCCGCCTGCTCCGTATTATATAATTATGTAGATTCGTAATAAGGATAATGCTGGTGAATAATTGTTGGCTCAGCTGCATTGTTAACATTTCTTTATTGTTCAGTCTATGACTTGCAACTGGGGCCTTAGAGCTTCGGGCAGATGACCAGGAGTGATTAACACTCCTTAAACCCTTTGAAACCCCTTTTTTTTTTGCAACTGGGGTTTGCTGATTGGCATTGTTTCTTAATTACAATGGTTAAAACAATGTAAAACAGTCAAAATGATCGTTCAGGGTACCGTATCTCCGGAATGGCTTGACCAATTGAAAAAGTGGTCTCTGTGAGGATGAAGACCAGGAAAATTTCTGAGTTAAATCATGTTTTAGATTTTAGGTAGGTGCAGTAATTTTTTCTGAAACGGTGTCACACAAGAAAACCAGACGACCAGAACTACTGTAGACGTGTTTGCAGTGCTATACCAGGTAACAACTTTCAACAAACGACCATTCGAAGTCCAACTTGGCTTAAATATTAACCAGGTAGGAAAAACAAAAAACAAGTAGAATACAACCAAGTCCTAGCTAGCAAATGTAATTAGGCCTTTGATTTCCTAGATATCCTGGATTAGGCCTATAAGATTTCCTAGATCACAATATTCTGTATTAGGTGGACTTTTTTCGTTTTCATTTGATTCCATTCACGTAGGCTATGTATAGGCCTATTAGGTTTATGCCTATTGACTATAGACTTAAATGTTCTATATGTTTTATAGGCCAATTGGGTAAAGTTATCTGGTCTACCCTGTATAAGCTGCAGTGATTTGTGTATATTTATTTGATCCTTCGTTGAGTGCATTTATTTGTGTTTCTTCTCCATTGCCTATGACCGCAAGCAGTGTCGGACGAATGGAGCCCTAGTTACTGCTGTGACTTTATGCCGGGTTCGATGAGTTATCTTTATGCCAGTGAAGGAGCGGCCATAACGATAAAGGTGTTGTGTCAGCGATCTGGGGATGAATTGGGTTGACAGTTCGAATACGGGTCATGCCACTCCAATGAAACGTAAGTGCGTAAAGGTATATTGACTGACTGAAGCTTGGAAAAGGACAACAAACAGTAACCTAATTAAGAAGAAAAACATACCACGATCATATTGAGAAGAAAAACTTCCAAAAATAGCTAGAAATGAGATGTAATCAGCAACACTGGAAATGCAAAAAGACCCACCGTGAAATATAAGACAGGCTAACAAAAGTTTATTTTCCGTACAAATAAACTTATTAGCTTGTTGTGTACACTTCTATACCTCACGACCTTTTCTGGCTAAAATCAAAGCAGGAGTTATTTTTGCATTCCTTATATTTTGGAAAGATTAATCACATCAAAAACCAAAACTGGTAAAATGGACCGCCAAGTTCCGAATGGTTCGCCCCTTCAAAGTATTGATATCAACACACCAAAACATGCGCCAAGTTAATCGCACTTTCGGTAGCAATGTTTATGTTTTCATTTAACGTCCGAAGTATATTCGCCGCGTTTAACTTCGCCTAATGTTTTGGTGTGTTGATATCACTCCTTTGAAGAGCCGAACCATTCGGAACTTCGCGGTCCCTTGGACCAGTTTTGGTTTTTGATATGATATCAGTTCTTTTTTTTTTTAATTGCATATTAGAATCAACTCAATTAGCCTACAGATGTGTAATAAAGTGCCACGCAAACAATTGGTTGAGAGGCTTTTTTCTCAATATTTTAATTTCATATCACTCCTTTGATAGTCCGTACCTTTCTCAACCTAGTGGCCTCTTTACCAGTTTTTGATTTTATTTTAATTTAATTTAATTTTTTTTATTTAGTTCATATCAGTCATTTGAGAGGCCGAAACATTCTCAACTTGGTGACCCCTTTGCCAGTTTTTTTTTTATTTCGATATTTTTTTTATATTTTCGTGAATTGGACGTGGATACGCAATTTTTTTGGCTTATATTTATCGCGACACACTAGCGTGTGTCTACATAGGCACGTTATTTTGTACGTTGTCATTGTCCGAACTTTGGCCGTCCGAATGAGAGACGATGCCGACAATACTAACAATAGTTATAACGATACGTTCGTACTTACACGCCCTCCCTCGCCATCCCCATTATACCTCCAAGCTCCAAACCAGAATTGCTATGGAGTTCGTATCGCACTGCAGCCATTCGTCCATTTTCTTAGCTGGAAGCCTACCCTCTGTCTCGGTATCAGTGAGTAATCACCCTATGGGAATTAACATGGGGATGAGTGGACTGGAAGAATTAGAAGAAACTAGAAACTAGTAACACATATGCAACGTTATGGAGGGCCAGATTTTGCATTGAAAGCCGCTTAACTGACATTCCTACATAAATTAGTTTTTGTCAGTTTGGTCATTGCTTTCGATTTAAACACAATTTAAGCTTGTGTACCGCATTATTATTTTTGTCCAACTACCTGAAATGTGCCAAACTATGCTTCAGGATATTAGACGTTGCCAATGGTTTACAACATCGAAAAATTGAACTGAATTGATGTGAACTTTGTTGCTTAACTTGGCGCGACATACTACAGCTTGTGACTAGATACACAGTAATAATCAGCATATATATCAAACATCATAATTTACTAGCGGGGAAAGCGATGAGGACGAGCATTTGAGGATCTGGGCAAATGAGGATCTGGGTAAACATCTCTGCACCATTCAGGGGCGGATTTAAAGGGGGACCAGGGGGGGAGGGCAAGATTCCCCCAGGCCTTCGACGTAAAAAGGCCTTCATGGGCCTTCATGTTAAAAGGGGCCCTAATTTCCCCAAGCATCAGTAGTAAAATAGTACTTTAACAAAGAACGTTGTCCGGTTTCAGCTAGCCAAAATAAAATAAAGGGCAGTGTTAGCGCATTGTTGCCGAACTATCGTCGAACATATTTGTACAACAACGATTTGCATTGCTATAGTTACCGAGACACTGTTGTGATAGTATAACGAGCCATTGTTGGCGGGGTTCATTGCCCGCATCAAGGAAAATTAGTAACAGATTTACATTCAGTCTTCACGAAAAAATGTAGTTTTCAAGGAAATATTGACCAAGTAAAATTCACTCGGTGCGGCAAGTACTTCAATGCCATCACCTCTGATATTGTGCACACACTTAAGAAAAGCAACACAAATAAAAAAAATATATATATATAAAATTCTCCACTCAACGCCCGAACTTAGTTCGGGTGTCTGGGCAAACACCTCTGCACCTCTGCTGCCGCCGGGGATGATTGCGCTCTCAAAATCGAGGCTGAGTGAGGTTGCTGAGCTTGGCTGACATGAATGTTCAGTGCTGCCGTCTGGTGGTGGATATTGGATAGGCGTAGTGGATAGGCGTAGTGGGGGCAAGGAGGGCGCGCGGATAGCACGACCGCTTTCTGCCTGTGAGGTCCGGGTTCGATCCTGGCCTCGTCCACCCCCTGGCATTTTCGGGAAGAGAAGGGCCCTGTGGTGCCTCGTGCTCATGTCGATTGTGGCATGTCAAAGATCCTGGGTTTTCCGCTTGGATTTCTCCGGCTAAATTGTCCCTCTCGCCGTCTACTCGTATTCATCCTCATCCTTCCTCTGGAGGTGACGACGGGCTATGCAACCGCCATTAGGTGACGGAGGGCGGTCTGCACCCTGTTTCAAAAGGGAGAGCCACTAGCATCATCATCATCATCATCATCATCATCATAGTTATAATTTTTTGTATTACTTCCTCCCCGAGTAGCCGACGGTGCAAGTGGTGTTTGGTGGGCGGGTTGCATCGGATGGAAAGAGATTGGCGCTACGTGGTGGCAAGGAGAGGTTGGGGGTTGGCGGCCAGCTTGCATAAGAGAGAAGAGACTGGCGCAACGTGTCTGGGCCCGTATTTTTTTTGGGGGGTGGGGGTGGGGTGGGGGTTGCATTCCCCCTCCTGCTGTAATCTGGTGGCGAAGAGATTATACTTTAATGTGGTGGTGAAACGTTTTATGCGTAGTGACGCTTAATTGTTATAATTCGGCATAGTTAATTCCTGGCCGTAATTTCTTGCCATTTCCCGAAAAGATTGCTCAGGGCTGGAAGATTTGCGACCCATGATTGTTCGGGAAGGGGGAGAGAGCGGAGGACAGAGACGGCCAGTAGGGAAAAGAGGATCTGTGTATGGGGTGACACAGGAATAGAAGCGACTAGCGTAACCTAACGGAGGCATAATAGACAGAGATCGGGGGGAGAGCAGAGAGAGAGATGGGGGGGGGGGGGACCGGTTACCAAAAGGGTTAAAAGGATTTTGTAAGATACGTGACTTAGTAGGGGAAGAGATGAGCCTTGGTCATGCTGCTTAGTCATTAAGGCCAGTAATTTTTGGGCTTTCGTGACCACACATTTGCTTCTCCCCGAACTTTGTTCGGGCTTTCCACTAGTAAACAATAAAGTATCGTTGCCATACACGGCGATATGATTGAAGTCCTCTTTCAAGCAAAACTCAAACTATTAATATTTCCGTTCATATTCTATATAATTCGACCAAACTTTGCCAGATAGTAGATCGGTATGGAAGGCACATTTATACCAATAATTATACATTTCTGTGCAAGAGTAAACGTACGGATCCACACGTAAATTTTAAAACTGTTCAGTTGTTGTTCTTGTTCTTGTGTGACACCGTTTCACAAAAATACTACTGCATCTACCTAAAATCTTACACATGATCTAAGCCAGAGTTTTACTTGGCCTTCATCCCCATTGAGACCACTTTTTCAATTGGTTGATCCATTCTAGAGTTACGGTAGACAGAGAAATCACTTCATTTGGATCCGTGGTTCGAAGCCATGAGCTCACCCTAGTTATTGCACTAAATACTAATACATAATTAAAAAACAAAAACGAACTCGTTTGATGTTAAGGAAGGTTTAACTGATCCGAAGTCAAAACACCAAAGCAACACAAATAAACTTTCCTGTAAGGTTTCACTTACCGCAGTGTTCCTGTACTGTTTAGTCCACGTGAACCCTCTAGAACACGATAGATCTGATTGGTTTATTCTACTCGACTAAACGACATTTGCTGAAAAATCGTAAAAACCATAGTCTAAGTGTATTTAGTGCAGACCTACAGATTAAGTAATTCAGGGTTCGTGCGACTCCTTGAAAACCAGGAAATGTCGTAGAAAATAAAAATGAAATATCTGTCCTAAGTCCTGAATATGAAATCTTTCAAACCGGTATTTGTATCAATGAGATAAACGGAAAGGAGACGACTTGACTTGAATAATGCTGAAAAATTTGGCCCCGAAAGTAGACGAGTGTGTAGCACTGTATTAATCTTACAATAATTTTGAAAGTTACGGTATGGTTTTAATTTTATTTACGTGTCTAATGGTTGAATTCAGCAATACGGTTTCACGTGGACTAAACAGTACAAGAACACTGTACATTCCATTAAACCAAACATTTTTCCTACCTTCATCAGCACTGAGGACCCGATTAAAGATTTCCACTTGAGTCATTCTTCCCGTCAATCCTTGTGCCGGATCATAACCCCCATCGAAGGAATCCTGATCTTGATCAAATACTAGGCATCCTTTCCCTCCGATCTGGTAACCTTCATGCATGATGTTTGTAGTGTCTACTTTATCTCCTTGGTCAATTCCGTTGAGGTACATATGGGTTACCCCGTCTACATTGCTCCAAGATACGCACATGTGGGTCCAGCCTCCTCTTCCGGGGACAGTCTTGAAGATGACCGCCTGACCATTCATGGCGACGGAACTGTAGCCTCCAGAATAACTAGCCTCAATGTACATTT
Organism: Lithobius niger; assembly: GCA_023313725.1. NCBI lineage: Eukaryota > Metazoa > Arthropoda > Chilopoda > Lithobiomorpha > Lithobiidae > Lithobius > Lithobius niger. The sequence goes on along the minus strand of JAHWFP010216432.1, from coordinate 5,133 downwards.
CGTTGGCTACTTCCGTTTCCTGCGACGCGTACGATACCAGTGTTAGGTCTTCGTCAGTTTCAGTTTCAATTTTAACGTAGAAGCAAATCGTGAAGGCATTAGGTAGTTGGTCAAAGAAAGTGCCGTCGTTCTTTAGCAGTATTGCTCGGGGCATCTGACGATACTTGCTCTCCATCGCCCAGTCGTAACCCTCCATCGCAAATGTCGTTGCCAGCAGAGTCCAAAGGCATAAAATCATCGGCGAGCGAAACATGTTGCTTCGGGTGTCAGATCTGCTCGAAATGGCGAGGATTGCCTACACAAGATGGTTTTTGTTCACAACGCCCAGCTATTTCCTGTAATACAAACAATATGAATCGACAGGTGGGGGAAAAAGGACATCTATCAGCATGTCATAGCTTTTGAACGCAATTCAACTGGAGTTAGGCTACGAGCGTGACCGTTCCAAAGAAGTTGCCCCACATCGCCTGAGGACATTCCATCAACAATGCTTGTTGGGTTTTGGGACAGAAATTTTCACGCTGTTAATGCAAACGAATCTATATAACTAAGATAATAATATTTGTTTGTTTGTGTGTCGCCAGATCACCGAGATTCTCACTACTATTGATGTCCGCAGTGGGAAGTCCGCAGTGAGATACAGAACTGATATGTCTGAATAAGTAATAATGCTAACTGTGTTTTCAACAAAGATGGAGAGTACTGATGACGTCATGTATTTTTTTTTGGAATCTCGATAATCTTAACTAGGACAGCCCCCACTTATAACAATGATCTGCTATTCTTAGAAATATCAGGGGGACTTTTAACAATGGGAATATATAAGAATGCTCTGCAATTCTTGCAAATTACAAAGGGTTTCAAAGGGTTTTTAAACGAGCGTTAACCACGGGGGGGGCTTTCAACAATGGAATTACATAAGAATGGAAAGTTTCCTTCAACAATAGGACATGCATTCAAATAAATGTGAGACTCAAAAAGAATACATTTCTTCAAATTACCGTTATTTTTGCAGTCATTACTTCTTGGAATATTCTTATAACTAGCCAATAAGGGGGGCGGTCCTAGTCAGATTAACCAAAAAAGCTTTTAGAGACAAAATGGTAGCCGGTGTGGTGGCGAAACCGGTCGTTGTAACGGCACCAGTAAAGTGGTACTATCACCGACTGAAAGTCAGAATCTGGCAATATCTAGCGCTAGCCAGGACTATTTAGCACTTGCTAGCACCAACCGAAGGAACGCACAGCAGCATTTATTTTAACGAAACAAACAAGCCACGACCTCCTTAATTATTTTGTGGATATTCGATACGTCCTCGTGCACCTGGGAGCAATCTGCAAAGGTTGACAATATCTCTGCCACTAGATTGAGCTATGGTATTTCCTTTCGCTTTTCTGTCGATGGTAGTGCCACTGTAAGGGCTCGTTTACGCAACCACTCGCTTTTGCATTCTCGCAGCTAGAGCTAGAAATCACCTCAAATTCCAACATGGCGGCGGTTTTATGTCTGCCGCCTCGCAACGAAAACAGCAAATAACGTGACTTCAGAAGCGTTTGGGAAAATTGTTTCGTCATGAGGAATTCTTTATATTACTGGCACGGATTATACGACTGCAAGTATTTACTCAAACGATGTCGGATTTAGCTAATCCATTTAGAGTTGTTATCATGGCAATGTCACCTTTGCCATCACGATTGAGTTCTAGCTGGGAGAATGCAAAGGCGAGTCGCTGCATAAACGCGCCCTAAGGGCTCGTTTACGCAACGAGACTTTCTCGCTCGCCGAAAGCTATTTGCTAGGCAACCGTTATTTATTTACGATTAATTTCCCCTTTCTATTAAACTTAAACGTATTCTATTAAACGTATTATAAATAACAACACGGACAAAGAACAAAGTGCAACCGTCATTTTAACCATTGCTACAACATTGTTGCCATTTCCAAAATTTGCTATTCTCGCTGAAAAAACAGCTTCTAGCAGTAATCAAACGACGGTAGAATAAATAGCTACTCGCAGCGAGAATTCGAAATCCAACATGGCGTCCATTTCGGAGTTATCGATTCGGAGACAAACCTTCGAATACCGGCATTCAGAAATCTGTCCATCGTCGTGTACTGCAGTAAAAATTGTTTTCTTGTTGTCATAAATCGACGCTGTCATGTTGCAAGCATCTTGCGTCGTGTCGCGAGGCACGAGGAGAAAATTTGCGTCCGCGTTGTTGCCATGGTTACTACGTAGAGACAACTTGAAAGCCGCATTCTCCACCAAAGGCGAGAAGCAGTCAGCAGATTTAGTATTGCCAAGTAAAAGCTAGTAAGCCAGAAAGTTGTCTTCACGTAAACGCACCCTAACATTTGGCTGCTGTCACCAAGGAGTATAAAGGCATGTTTTCAAAAGAAAAACCTTAATGAGGTTTAAGGACGTGGCCAAAGCAGTTAGCGCATTTCACAGTCAGAGACCCTGTAGTTATCGAAACTTGTTATCGATCAAATTTAATCTCTTCTGAGAAGATGCGCCAGTGTAACGATACCAGCTATTGCACTATCTCCCCCCCCCATCCTCCCCCAAGAGATTCTTTCAGCCCAGAATGGAAAATTTTCAGATCGCCAGCCAGACATTTTGCTTGCGTAACGCAGAACTGACCAACTTCCAAGTGGCGGTTTAAGTTTAACCTCTAATTTTTGTCGTATATTCGTCTTATTTTTGTCTTATAAGCACGTCCAAATCCATAACTTGCTCAAATGTTAACCGATTTTGAAGTTCGAATACACCATTCGAACCGTTTTTTCGAGAGGTATCCAATGGTGCTACTAAAAAGTCAGTAGCTCAAATACTTTTTGAATTATTTAGCAAAAAAATAAAATATAAACAAAAATGGACCTTAACAATTTGTTATGGAATCCATAGTTGGCGAAAAAAAATTCTATGTCAAGAAAAATATGATTTTGAATCAGCCTTGGGTGTGCTATGGTACCAACTATATTGGTAACGGAGGCACTGTCAGAATCTTGGGTGAAAGTCATCCGCTTTACGATCGTGTCCTTTTATATTGAATTTGCGAGCCCATAACCACAATTTACCATATATTCAAGCTACCTTACCATCCCATATCCCCGTACCAATGCTAGCAGCTATCTACAAGCATCAAGTATCAGCCTCACACAAGCATTCCCATTGATTTCAAGTTTGAATTCTGTAGCGATACTAAATTCGTCACCGCGCTGCATGACTACCATAGCCAAATAATGCTGCAAGCCAAAGGGGTAAACAATGAAGTCGCTTTGAGCTTGCATCCTTTTTGGCTGCAAACTTCACTTAGTTTGTTGCGTTAAGTTATGTTCATTCAGCCTAACGGTCGCATACACCAAGCGCTCACACTTACGCTACTTAATTATGCACTAACCTAAAACTATAACATGACGTCACTTAGCAGCTCATTGCAGCTTATCCGCTTACTGATGGCACGCCATTGTAAGATGGAATGAGAAATCAAGATGCAAACGACAGTCTCATAATTTTTCTGATGCACATCATTAAGTTATGCCAGATCATAAGTTGCAAAGGAAGTGTGAATGCAAAAAAAGTTGTTTTTTTTTTTCCAGCAGAATAATGAAAATACACGAAAACAGGATGCAGCAAAAAAATAATTCTAATCTTCACAGTTTGGTATCACGTTATTTACTGACGGCATAAAATATCGATTAATAATGTCTGGAACGTAAAGTTAAACGATGCTGCTGTGTTCACGAAAGCTGTACTATCATGCTGCAACCAATTTAAACTAATCATATCAAAAATCAAAACTGGTAAAAGGGACCGCCAATTTCCGAATGGTTGGGCCCTTCAAAGGAGTGATATCAACACACAAAAACATTCGCCAAGTTAATCGCACTGCTTAATAGTTTGAAGGTTAAATGAAAATTAGAATATTGCTAAGTTCGATAGCAATGTTCAAGTTTTCATTTAACGTCCAAAAGATTATTCCGTGCGATTTAGTTGGCCAATGTTTTGGAGTGTTGATATCACTCCTTTAAGTGTCGAACCATTCGGAACTTGGCGGCCCCTTTTACCAGTTTTGATTTTTGATATGATATCAGCCCATTTTTTTTAAATTCTGTATTAGACTCAACTCCACTACCGTGCAGATGTGCAGTAAAGTCGCACGTCAACAAGAAATTGGTTTTCAACACTTTGCTACTA